>JAODAL010021689.1:0-66480 GCA_025379985.1 Phyllomedusa bahiana
CTTTTTTGGATTTTGGGGGGGCCCACTGTCTTCCTATTCTGATTGGCTGGTTTATGCCGACCAATCAGAAGAGCTTAAACAATTTGAATTAGTGCATTTCCCGGCGATTCTCTCTATTGCAATTCCCTATGTAGCGCCGGTCTCGGCGACAAACGCGTTGTTCGGGGGTTTTAACTGATTTATTTTTTACAGAAGGGTTTTTAGCTCTTTTATGTGATAATGTTTTACACTTAATCAAAATGATTTTTTTTATTCATACTTCATGCTGCACAGCGCTGAGCGCCGAGATTTCAGTGCGCCCCTCTCTCCATAGACTACAATGGGAGAAGTAGCTCGCGCTCTGATTGGCTGGGATAGCGAAGCCCCCGCTAGCTCAGCCAATCAGCTCTTTTCTGTATTTTTACTGTATTTTGAACTGTCCCGCCGTTGATTCTGATTGGTCAATCGTTCTCCATAGGTTTTAATGGTTCACTGTGGCTCCTATTCTGATTGGCCGGTTTATGCCGACCAATGAAAATAGCTTTCAGAATTTGAATGACTATATCTCCCGGCAATTTCCAATATCCGATTTCTTGATATTGCGCCGTTCTAGATTTTTGGAAAGTGATTTTTTTTTTTATTATGTTTATTTTTGAGGTTCAGCTCTTTTCTGACAATGTTTTCCACCTTTATAAAGGGGATTTTTTCGGAATCATACTCCTGCTGCATGGAGCGGAGCGCCGAGATTTCTGTCGGGATCTTCTATCTGCTTCCTTGCATGTTCCGATCATGCTTCACTTTGCCGCCGCCGCCGGAGCATTTAGACCAAAATAAACCAGGTCTGCCTGTCGGAGCTGCCGAGCGCTGCACTGCGCCTCGCTTTGCCGACTCGCGATCGTACATGCCTCTGAGTTTTCAAGCGCGCCGCGTCCCGCCCCGGAACGCCTACACTGCGCCCACACCACGCCCATTGCCCGCTCCTTCATGCGGGTCGCAGCTGAAAGTGGCAAACGCTGCGCCTAACACTGGATCCCTGCATCCGACACGGGGATTCGGGCTGGGAGGCGCAGTATATGCCAAAAAACAGGCGTAAAGCCCGTTCATACATGTCGCCCATTGTGTTTTATTTAGATGGGATTATAGATATTAAGGAACAATTTGTTTTTACTCCTCCACTGTAGCATGTCTGTAAACCAGCACCTTTGTAGCTGACATTCAATTCTCAAAATTAATGTCACATGGTGCTCTGCAATTTCCATGTCACTTATTCACTATGATGACATTTGTCCACTCACAACACAATTTCACCACGGCAGCACGTGAACAGTTTATAAACATGTGCAATGTAAGAAGTAGTTATGTATGGTACTGATTATGTTTACCATTACTGGTACTCTACTACCTTTACTTATGACAACAGTGAGGGACATGAGTGCAGTCAGCCTATTGCACAACCGTTCCAGTTTGTAACACTTGACATCCTTTAACTACACACTTCTGGCAGCAAAAGTAGAAAGTGGTTATGATAATGTGACAAAATTCTGTATATAAATACTCTAAATTTATCTGTGAATGTATTTCTCCATATGTCTTCTATTTTGGGGTTATTTTACATTTTCCCTTACTAAACATAGACAAGATAGTAGAAATTTCAACAATTTAAAAGACAAATGGTAGGCTGAACAAAATAAATCATTAAAGATTCCCTTACACAATGTGAAGCTGGCCATTTATAAAAAGAATTGTAATCCAACTAAAAACACAGTAATTCATGCCTGGAGGCTAGGCAGGGCCATCTTAACAGCATTATGGACCCCCTGGGCAGAGTTGTGCTCTGGGTCCCCCAACCAACACAACCACTCACAGGAACAAATATATACATTATTGATAACAAACTTATAACTTACAACACCGCAATATAGAGACTACATAGTGGTCAGACACCAACTCAGGTAAGACCTACAACACCGCCATATAGAGACCACATAGTGGTCAGACACCAGCTTTGGTCACCATCACATGACAGTAACTACAGTACCGATCTAACAAAGATGCAAAATAATCCCTGACATTCAAGGACGTACAGGATTCGTCTTATCTGATCAGTCATTCTCTGAATCGCTTTTTCCAGACAGGCCTGCACATATGCCTTCTTGAGCAGGTCCCCCTGCTCAAGAAGGCAAATGTGCTGATCCATATGAAGTTTGCCAATGAAAATCTAGATGATTCTGTGAGTCATTGGGAGAAGGTGCTGTGGTCAGATGAAACAAAAATTAAGCTCTTCAGCATTAACCCAACTCGCCGTGGTTGGAGGAAGAGAAATGCTGCCTATGACCCAAAAAACACCGTCTCCACTGTCAAGCATGGAAGTGAAAAATTTTTTTTTGGGGGTTTTTCTTGAAAGGGTACGGACTAATTCCCACATCAATGGGAGCCAAAATTTATGACGTTGAAAAATCTCTAAAACTACAAAAAACGTCTGTGCGTGCTTGCAAAAAAGGGTTTTGCCCCAAAGTATGAAGTCTTTTTCCCTGTTGTAGATTTTTTGGGTCTGTTTTTATTGAGTTGTGACTTTTTTTTTTTAAAAGGTGCCCATTTAAATTAAGACGGGCTTCTTTAAAAGGAAACAAGTTGTTTGGGATTAATGGTTGTAAGAGCCAAAACCCTTTTAAGGTTGGGGGGCCCAAAAATTATTTTCACTGAAAAATAAAAATTAAATTTTTTTATTGTAAATGTGATTTTTGGTTTTTAATTTTTGATGTATCTTTGTCAGTCAAAAATTTTTCAATCAGAAAGGATAAAATTTAATATTCCATAAATAATTATTTCTTCTCTCTCTCTCTCGCTCTCTTTTCTCTTTTATATATATATTTTAATATTTATATATATATATTTATATATATATATTTATTATATATATAATATTTCCCGTGTTACAACTAAATATAGTGTCCCTGTGGGTAGGCATACAGCTCCCTGTGGGTAGATATACTCCCACCTGTTGGTAAGGGAATAAAAATGCCTCTGTTTTTATAGCCCCGTAGGCAAAATGCCCCCCAGCAGATTTGGATTGTAGGGAAAAATTTCCTTGTGTCAGATGTAAACAGAAACAAACAGAAAAAAATGTTGCAAGGATATCACAGCACTGAATTTTTCTTAACTTTTCAATGTTTAAATGCCTTTGTTTACGATGAGGCGAAACATGAAAAGCGTGTTTGGTCAAGCTGTACTTGCTACTTTGTGGTTTGTAGGTTACTTCCCCTTTAGGTTTGGGCCCCCGTAGGTAAAAGCCCCTGTGGTTATGGCCCCGGTCCCCCCGTAGGGTTTTGGTCTCTGTAGGTTTAGGCCCCCTGTAGGTTATAGGCCCCCCGTAGGTATAGCCCCCGTTGTTATAGGTTTCCCTGTGGTTTTGCCCCCCCGTGTTTAAGAACTCCCTTTGGATAGGCCCTTGTGGTTATAGGCCCTGTAGGTTATGCCCCCCTGGGATTTAGTCCCTTGTAGGTTAATGCCCCTATGATTTATGCGCTGTAATTTAGACCCCCTGTGGGTTTTAGGCCCCCCAAAATTATTGGTCCCCGTAGGTTATGGCCCAAGTAGGTTAAATCCCTGTGGTTATAGGCCCTCTGTAGGATATAACCCCCCGAAGTTTTTAGGGCCCCCCTGTAGGATTAGCCCCCTGTTGGTTTTTAAAGGGCCCCCCGTAGGTTATAGTCCCCCCGTGGATATACTCCCCCGTAGTTATATCCCCCCTTTAAGCTCGGCTCCTGCAACCCCAGATCGGTGGGTCGGACTCGAGTAGAGTGTCCCCCGGGCCCGCCGTGGGGGTAAGCAGAATGGCAGGGGGGGTGCTGCTTGAGGGCCCCCCTATGCTCGTGTGGCCCTGGGCAATGCCCACCTGTCCAAAAGGAAAGATGGCCCTGGGATAGTCTTTTTTTGTAGAAAAGGTGAAACGTTCTTCCCGTTTAGGGGGTTATTAAAAAGGCAAAGTGTTTGGGCCATTGCATTTTCACCCAAAAATTTTAAAATAAGAAAAACCACTTTAAATCC
This sequence comes from Phyllomedusa bahiana, assembly GCA_025379985.1. Taxonomy (NCBI): domain Eukaryota; kingdom Metazoa; phylum Chordata; class Amphibia; order Anura; family Hylidae; genus Phyllomedusa; species Phyllomedusa bahiana. The sequence goes on from JAODAL010021689.1 coordinate 4,027, forward strand.
TAAAGAGTTTATTATTGCATTTGTTTCACTTATGTTTCATTTTAATTTTGGGGTCTAATCGGGTTCAAAATTTTTTAGTATCTATACCTAAAGGGATATTGAAGGGGTTCCTCAATTTTCTCATCCTGTTCTCTGTTTAAGGGGTTTCCAACATGCAATGTTTGCTTTAAATCACTGCTTTATGCAATATTATATGTACAGTAGGTGGTTGCATGTATAAATTATTAGGTTTTATTTTGTTACACCCTAGGCTGTATGCTTTCTTACGAAATGTAGATTCTGGTAGCATAGCAGCTGTTTAGAATCTGCAAGGTATATTTTCATGTGGTTTGGGAGTGACAGGCAAATATTGCACAGCCCCTCTTTCAGTGTTTTGAAAGCACAAGCTCTAGTTAATGTAGATGTGGTCTGCCATTACAGTAATTTAATTGCCAGTTTTTTAAGTGGCAGCTTTTTAAAGTGATGTAATATGACGGACTGATAAAACACTAATCATGTCTCTGTTCCCATCTGATTGCTTTTGTTTTTTCTTCACACGTATGTCCTTTGGCGGTACTACAAGTGCCAGCAACTCTTCATAACTACTATCATATTTCATTGTCCTGTCCCATGTTTTTTTTTTTTTTTTGGTATGTCCTTTGGCGGTACTACAAGTGCCAACAACTCTTCATAACTACTGTTATATTTCACTGTCCTGTCCTATGTTATTTTGGTATGTCCTTATGGCGGTACTACAAGTGCCAGCAACTCTTCATAACTACTGCTATATTTCATTGTTCTGTCCTATGTTTTTTTGATATGTGCAGACTGCATAGAACCTCCAGCTTTGTTCCCAATAATTAGCATCTGTTTATGTATTTAGCAAAGTGTCACGTTCTAAGGGAAATAGAACGGTAGGTATTCAGATCCTCTGGGCCCCTGCGAATGTACATGGTGTAACAATCTGATAAAGCTTCCCTTGCTGCTCTCACCTATGGCAGCCTACACTTCATCCACACCCCCAGACCTGAGAACAGGTGGGCAGAGGAGTCGGCATACTTCTCTCTCCAAACTGTACTTACCAGGTCATTCCTCCTGCACCCTCTTTCATATTCCCATCCTCTGAGCACCCTCAGTCTCTTTTGGCCAATTTGTCAGTTGTATACAGACCCCCCGGCTCACCCCATCAGTTTCTTGATCATTTTGATGCCCGGCTACCTCACTTCCTCTCTACTGAAATACCCACACTCGTCATAGGTGATTTTAGCATCCCCATTGATAACCCCATGTCTCCTATCGCCTCTCAGTTTCGTTCACTAACATCTTCCCTTGGCCTATCACAATTTACAGATACTCCCACTCACAAGGATGGGAACTCGCCTGATCTGGTCTTCTGTTGTCTCTGCTCAATTTCTAGCCTTACCAATTCTACTTTTGCGCTCTCTGATCAAAACCTTATCTCCATCGCTATCACTAATTCTCAACCTTCTCTGGACACACCTGTCCATCACACATTCCGAAATCTCCACTCTTTAAACACCTAAGAACTTATTGACACTCTACCGTCCACACTTCCCCAATCTCCTCCCTCTTCTATCCTGACCTAGCTGTCAAACAATACATTGAAACTTTCTCAACCACCCTGGACATATTGGCACCAGTCACACACCGTACCACCAGCAGCCTTGTCCCACACCTCAGACTCGCTTTCTGCAATGATGTTCCAGGTGTGCTAAACGTCTGTGGAGAAAGTCAAGGCTACCTGCAGATTTTCTCCATTACAAATTCATTCTCAGTACTTACCACACTGTCCTCCACTTCGCCAAACAAGAATATTTCATTTCCCTCATCTCAACATTACATAACAACCCAAAATGACTGTTTGACACTTTCCACTCCCTCCTCAGGCCTAAAGCTCAGACCCTAGGAAATCATTTGAAACTTTTGATTGAGCAGTTTCTGGCGAGTGTAAGGTGTGGAAACCTGATTATAGATGGTCAAGAAGAGCGTTATCAGAGAGATAGTGGGTTAGGCAAGAGTAGATCAAGTGTTCCAGGAGCTTAGAGATTAAGGGAATCTTAGAGACTTGTCAGTAGTTAGCAGCGCAGGATGGGTCAAAAGTGGGCTTTTTTTAGTACAGGGGTTATGATGGAGGATGGGAAGACACCAGTGGGGAGAGAGTGGTTGAAAATTGCAGATAGATGAAAGAGGACAGTTGGGGAAATGGACTGGATGAGGTGGGACACTGGATGAAATGGGGTCCCTAGAGCAGGTAATGGGGTGAGCAGACAAGAGAAGCCTTGTTGTTGCTTCTTCTGGATATTTCTGTAGCGCTTGACACTGTTGATCACGATCTTCTCCTCAGCATGCTCAGCGCCATTGGCCTCCAGGACTCTGCTCTCTGTAGTGCAAACTAAACCCTACTAAAACTCAACTTCTAGTCATCCCATCATCTACTAATTGACCCCACCCTACTATTTCTGTTTCAGTTTGTGATACCACCAAAACTCCTTGGCAACAGGCCTTCTGTCTTCTGTCTTGGGGTTATACTAGACTATGATCACCTTCACCCCTATATCCAATACTTTGTCCTATCCTATCACTTGCACCTCAACAACATCTCTAGAATCCGTCCTTTTCTCACTGTGGAAACAACCCAGACTTATTGTTGCTCTTTTTCTTTCTCGTCTTGACTACCGTAATTCCCTGCTTATTGGTCTCAGTCTGTGTAAACTTTCCCATCTCCAATCTGTCCTGAATGCAGCAGCCAGGCTCATCTTTCTTTCCAGCCGCTATTCTGATGCCTCTATCGTGTGTCAGTCATTGCACTACTTGCCCAATCAGTACAGAATACAACATAAACTTGTCACTCTCACAGATAAAGCTGTTCATAGTGGTGCACCACCCTACATCTCCTACCTCATCTCTGTCTACCATCCTACCCAGTCTCTGTGCTCTGCTGATGATCTGAGATTGCACGCCTCTGTCATTCGAACCTCCCATGCCCGTCTCCTAGATTTTGCACGTGCTGCACCAGTTCTCTGGAACATGTTACCCCATTTGATCAGGAACACTCACAATCCTCATAGTTTTAAGTGCGCTCTGAAAACTCAATTTTCCTAGCCAGGCCAACCAAGATCCCTATTCGGTAACCCGCCCAATTTCTGTCACACACATTCGTCTATCCTGCACTTGGGCATTCACAGCCACTTATCTGTATATAGATGTACAGTCTGTGTGGCAGGTTCATCCACTTTTTATGTAAATACTCCATATCTATGTAACATGGCTAGATCATTGTAAACCTAGCATTTTTCACCCTTTGTCTCATCCATATACCCTAATAAATTGTAAGCTCTTGTGAGCAGGGCCCTCATACCTCATGTCTTATTTGTAAGTAGCTTTAATATAATGTAATGTCTGAGTAATCTATATTCATACAGAAAAAGGGGAAAAAAAAATAACTCAGAAAAACAGAAACGGGCCCATACTATAGAAAATAAAAGCTGAAAAGCTGGAACACAGCATAAAGAACCATGGCAGGGTGTAATAATAAAAAAAATACCCAGGGGGCAGCTGATTGGTGGTAATCCATATATCTCTCCACTAGGTGGACAGAAAGCTGCACCTTAAATTGACATCTATTCACATAGCATACAAAAGAGCCAAAACGCCACAGTACCATACGTTGGGAGACTAAACAGATGCACAAATATCCGTAAGACAGCCGCTCGCCAACACCTTCCATCATGAGGGGCGCTGCTGGTATTCTACTTGCATCCAATCCCCAGTACTGTTGGGCAAAAAACTATTTCACATACGGAAAAGCAGAGTATGCCATGTTTCTGTTTTTCTTCTGAGTTAAATTTTTTTTCCCCCTTTTTCTGTATATTTTGTGATTTTAAGGGAGTTTAGGGACCAGCAATAAATGAGGAGCCGTGAAGGCTGCATAAGCTCTCTATGCCTCTTCTCCCAGTGATAGTTGTATGTGAAGGATCTGGGTGATTACTGAGTCTCTAGCTGCTAGATTCACTCCCTCCATATAACACAGCCTTATACACAAAGAGAATGTCACATCTCTGTAGACAACCTGCAGTGGTCAGTTCTCATGTCTGCAGACCTGTCACCTCCCTCCACAAGCTCCTTTAACCCCGAACACCTCAATTTCTGTAAACAGTTATGCATACAGCCTGAAATGATGAAACAAATTTGAGGAATGCACTCTGTTCTCCCCTCTGTTATCAGGCAGGAGGTAGAGAGGGAGTAGAGTGTATTCCTCACATTTGTTTCATGATAGCATGATATCTATATTCCCTAGGTCTATATGATTACAACAGTACCAAATATGAAACATAGCTTTGCAGAAGGGAATGTGGCTTCATGAACAGGGGGTGTCTGCAATTCTGTGCAACATAAGACTGAGCCAAAATGTTGACACCACATTTGGTACATACTAAGTCAACTATAAGTAGTATAAAGATAGAGAAAACTGTGTGTAAACATATATAAAATTTATCACATAACATAAACCACTGTGATAAACTGGCGCTTTTTAAACTGTCTAGTCTGAGTTTACACTGTAACTACTAGACCATATCAGGACATGTGCTCAACTGCTTGTGACTCGACTGTAAGAAGGCAGCTCAATGAGATGGGAATTACTTATAGAAAAGCCAAATACAAACTAAAATTAACATCTACATAAAATACAAGAAAGTTATACTGGGCTAAAGAGACGCAGTCATGGATTGTGGGTGATTGGGTGAAAGTGATATTCAGTGACATATTACAAAATAGTTAAGGAAAAAATTTCACAGCTAAATTAATGATGACCCTCCTTTTAACATATATATCTGACAATGGGGGGAGACATATATGAAGGAGGCGCTTCGAAGTGAAATGTCAAGTCTCCTTTTCAGTGTATAATGCACCTGAATGTATGAATGTTTTGTTGATCATAAATGGTCTTAAGTTCAACGGGCCTCGTCTAACGTACAGTATAAAGGCTATAGATAGGGTTTCAAACAAAAAAAATCATTAGAATAGCATCTCATGAAAAGAAACTAGGGTACGTCTTTTTGGGTCTTGGGGCCCTTCTGTTGGCTCTTGCGTATGTGGAATAAAGGGTGAGAGCTCAAAAATTAAATTTCAAATTTAAATTTAAAAAAAATTTAAAATCGAAACTGAGAAACAAATTTTATTAAAAAGGGGTTTTTTAAATGTAAAAAGTTTTTAATTCTATTAAAATTTTAAAATTTTTTTAAAGGGAGAATTTTAAATTTTTTAGAATATTTGATATTTTATATTAATTTTTTTTGAAAAAAATTTTTTTATTTAAATAATTTTAAATTTTAAAAATATTTGATAATTACCAGAAATACTTTTTATTATTGGATGGTGTAAGTTTAGAAATAAGGGGGCATTTTTTTTTCCAACCCGCAAATCTAGCTCCACTTCACCCTCAGCTCAGTAGATCCTTAAAAAAAGTCCAGTTCGGGCAGTATGCTCTAGTTTGTCAACCCCCATTCAATTTCATGTCAACTGGGGTGCCTAGGGGGCCCCAGGGGATTACTAATTTATTTAGGGGGACACCCCAAAACCCACTGTAAATGACTTTAGATGCCTCCTATACTCTGCATCTTGCTTTTTGACTCTTTTTCTTTGCTTTTTTTTGCCTCTTTTGAGAATATATATGAAGTTAAAAAACAACTCCAGGTCTACCATGCTCAGTGGTTTCCCCTATTCCCCTGTGGGCCAGTCCAATCCTGTTCATATATATGTCTAATATTATGAATGTGGTGTGACACACCTCCATAACGCCCCGAGAATGCCCCCAGAACGCCCTCTCATGTTAGGCGCATTAGAAAGTGTCGAATCTTACAAACATCGTAGCCTGCTCACTTTGGCACATTTCAGACCAGAAAAGGGTGAAAAACCTGATCATACATGTCTCCCTGGAAGGTGCTTGAGAAAGGGGGAAGAGTCCCCCGAAACGTCGTGCACGTGTTCTCTGATCCCGCCTGTCCGTCAGCCGGCTCCGTGATGGAGATGCTATGCCGGGTCGTGGCATTTGGAAGCTATTGAAAAAATGGAATTTCCAGGACTTTTTCGCCCACATGACTAATGCTGCTGTTGCGACCGGCGCCCGCAACTCCTCCTGCGGGCGCCGGCGCAGCTCTGCCCCGGTCCCTGGGACGAGTGCCGCTGCTGCCCGGGTGTCTGGCAGTACGTTTACCCTGGCCGCGCTCCTGTGTCCCTGCAGTCTCCTGCTGTCCGGACCGCGATGGCGTCCCTGTGATCAAAGACGCGCGCGTAGTTCTGCCGCCGGCACGTGTGATATTTAAAGGGGCCCAGTGCGCCAGTAAATTGGACTAATTGCGGCATGCCTCTAATTTCAACCTGGGCGCTTCCGCCCGCTCCCTTCGGGATCTTTTATGCTTGCCTATCGAGAAAGCTTCCCTATTGTCTCGTCCCACTGATCTCTAACGTGTACCGTATCCTCGCTTCCATCTCTTGACCACAGAATCTCTGCCGCCTGCCCTGACCGCCTGCCTTCCACGACCACGAACCATAGCTAGCTCTGCCTGCCCTGAGACCTTCTGCCTGACCCCGACTCGAGCCTGCCTGACGATTGTTCCACCACGCTATACTTCGGCTGCCACCACAAGCAAGTCACGTCAGGGGTAACGACGGTAGAACTCCCGCCGCAGCCAAGTCCATCCCGCTTTGCGGGGGGGCTCTGGTGAAAACCGGGACCTACATAGATTCCGTTCCCTGGCGTGGCTTACACCATCGCTTGTGGAGGTGCAGTGGAATCCACTTCCGCGTCCGGAACCGTAACAGTAAGATCCGGCATGGATCCCACCAAGAACCGTTGCCCAGTTGGCGGAACCTCTCTCACCGTGTGACCTGACCCCGGACATTCTCAGCAACTTCCCAGCAGGGCAACAGCTGGATCAGTTGACCGGCCATGGTGCAGCAGCTCGTCACCTGCCCAGCAGGCAACCTCCACCTCCTCCTGTGGCCGCCCCCTCCCCGCTACCGCGGATTCCACTGGCTCCGTTGGGACCCAAGCTCCTTTGTCCACTCCTCCAATTTGACGGTACCCAACTCTGCAGGGTTTCCCGTTCACCCAGTGCAACCATTCACATTGAATGTAATGGGGGACCCAATTCTGTCTGTAACGTTCCAAGGTGGGCGTTTTGGGTCCACCCTGTTGTCGGGAAAGCCCTGGCCATGGCACCTCTAATGGACAGGAGCGATCCTGTGACTAGCGTAATCTGCATGCCTTCCTCGCTGAATCCCGCAGTGTCTTCGAGGAGCCAGCCGAGCATCTTCTGCATAGACCACTCTTTGAACCTACGCCAGGGTGAAACTTCAGTCGGAGATTACGCAGTACAGTTTTTCCGCACCTGGCATTCAGAGTTGTCCTGGATTCGACCGCCGCCCTGCGGCGCCAACTTTAAGAAAGGCCTTTCCAGCAGTACAAGGACGCCCTTGCCGCAAGAGATTTTCCTCCTCTTTTAAACGAATTAATCCACCTGGCCACTCCGCATTGATGTGCGCTTCGCAGAGAGGCAAGAAGACCTCCGCAAAGATCGCGACTGGCGCGACCAGCCGCCTTCTGCACGCCTTGGCTCCCGGTGTTCAGAGGCCTCCTCTGCCGCTTCCTCTACCATCCTGAGGAGAAAACCCAATTGCAGGTGGATCAAGTCCACCAATTCTGAGCAGGAATTATCCCGTCGCGCGCATTCCCAGAAGCTAAAGTCGTGTACTGCGCATTCCGATAATATCGGAGGAGCTGTCCCGCTTCCCCGCCAAACGTCTGGAAAAAACGCCCCACCTAGGCTATGTTGGGGATGCCATCCTAGGTGAGAACTCTTCCTCCCCACGCGCTGACTATAAGCCGGTGGAGATCCAGACTGACTCGGTCATGTATCCAGGCTCCTGCATCCTGACTCCGGTTCCGCCGGAACTTTATTCCCACGACCGCCCCTTGTATCCGTTACCACAGCTTCCTGTGGTTAGTCTGGAAAGCCGTTGTCATATCCTCTGTCACAGGGGAGCTGATGAGACGCCATCCGGTACAGACCAAGCCGGGGTAACCCTCCACGTGGGCGCCCTGCATAGGATGAAGATCTCCTCTATGTACTGTCCTCGGTCTTCCTCTGCGATCCTGTTGGCTTCCCTTGCTTGCAGCGCCATGCCTCCTACACTTAATTGGATGACAGCAGGTCGTCGCGCTGGGGACCTGACAGTTTGGAACTCTTGTCTTTGGCAACCATCGCCCGTGCCGCTCCGTTCCTTCCAACCGTCCTCCATGCCTCTGCCACGTTATGCCTACGGGAATACCGGATAAGGCGGACTCATCTCAGAGAAGCAGCGCCAAGAGCCTTCGCCACATCGCCCCTATGACTCCTATCATTCTAACTGCCGGAGCCATTCCCTCCCTAGGGCATGGTTTACCACGGTCGGTACCGAGACCCCCAGGGCCATTACGACCTACATCGGATCAACCTGCAGTAAAGGGCTTTATACGCAAAATCCTTATTTCCACCCCCGGCGGGGCAGGATTTTTCTTCGTGCAGAAGAAAGAGTGCTCTTTAAGGCCGTGTATCGACTATCGGGGCCTTAACAAAATCACGGTGGAAAAACCGTTACTCTCCCTTGCTGCTAACACGGAACTGTTTGACCGCTTCACGGAGCCAAAAATTTTCCTCCAAGTTTGACCTGCAAGGGGCCTACAACCTCATCCGCATTCGAGAGTGAGGATGAGTGGATGACTGCTTTTAACACACGGGATTCACATGAATATCTCCGACATGCCCTTCGGTCGTGCAATGCCCCACAGTCTTCCAAGAATTTTGTGAACTATATCTTCCGGGATCTCCTTTACACGTGTGTCGTGGTCTACCTAGACCCATACTGAGTTCCTCTGCCGATGTGGAGACTCATCGCTCTCATGTCCGCCTGTATTGGAGCGGGCTACGGCCAACCACCTCTACGCTAAATTAGAGAAACGTCTGCTTCCACCAGGCCAGCCTCCCGTTCCCATTGGTTCTGTCATCTCGGACCGCGGGTTACAGATGATCCTGCCAAGATGGTCGGCTGTCTGCAGTGGGCCCCGGCCGGTGGCCTACGAGCTATACAACGCTTCCTGGGCTTCCTCGGAATTACTTCGTCAATTTATCCTGCATTATTCTACCTTGGTGGCACCTATCATTGCACTTACCAAGAAGGAACTAAACCCAAGGCCAAGCCGCCAGAGGCCGAAAAGGCATTTGCTCAACTTAAGAGCCTTCGCCTCTGCGCCCGTCCTGACCGGGCCTGATTCCGAGAAGCCATTCTTTCTGGAGGTGGGATGCCTCATCGTTCGGGGCTGGCGCAATTCTGATGGCAGAAGGACCTAGAGGCAAAGAAAGGTCTCCTGTGCTTTTCTTCCTCCAAACTTTCTCCCTGTGGATAGAAATTACACCATCGTATACCGGGAGTTGCTGGCTATCAAGCTAGCCCTAAAGAGTGGCGATATCTTCTGGAAGGCGCACGCGTACCTCCATGCACCATTTACTCCGACCATAAAAAACCTTCAATACCTCCAATCAGGCCCAACGCCTCAACCCACTTCAAGCCAGGTGTCCCTGTTCTTCTCTCGCGCGTTCAATTTCCAATACATTTCGTCCAGCAAGAAGAACGTCAGGGCCGATGCGCTCTCAATCCCGTGTCTCCGATGTGTTTGGGTGAGGAGGGCGAAACGCCCAGCATATAATTTCCCCTGAACGCCTGAATCCTCGGTGGCTTTCCATTAGATCTGCGAAGGTTCCTCCAGGGAAGACTTATGTCGTCCTGCGCCTCCGCAGGAAATTTTGAATGGGACATCTGTTCTCTTGTGGCTGGTCCCCAGGAGCAACGCAAATCCTTCCCCTAATCGCTCGTTTTTTACTGGTTGGCCCGAGCTTGCATGGGACATCAAGGATTATGGTGAAGTCCTTGCGTTACTTGTGCACGAAATCCAAGACTCCTCGTCACAAACCCGCGGGTTTGCTCCAGCCTCTGCCCATCCCCTAGGGCCCCTTGGACTCATGTGGCACATGGATTTCGTCACGGATCTGCCCTCCCCTCTTCCGGCAACACGGTCATCTGGGTGACGCAGGACCGTTTTTCGAAGATGGCGCACTTTATCCCGTTGCCACGGCTGCCTCAGCCCCCAGTGGCCAGCCAGTTTTTTTCATTCCACATGCTTCCGCCTACACTACTACCGCAGCACATTGTCTCGGATCGGGGGGTCCAATTTTGTCGAGGTTCTGGCGGGCCCTCTGCACTCGGTTGCAGGTGGAACCTCGATTTCTCTTTCCGCTCTACCACCCGCAGACGAAACTCCATTGGAAGAGGATCAATCTAATCCTTAGGGGGCTATTTACGACATTTTGTCTTTCGCTCGGCAGGATGACTGGGCCAGATTGCTTCTTTGGGCGGAGTTTCCTAAAACTAACTCCCTGGAGTCGGAATCCCACTGGTACCCAATTCCCTCGCCATTTTTCACATCATCTATCTATGGCCAGGGCATCCCCACCCCCCTCCATTACCATGTCCCTCCACCATCAGAAGTGCCGGGCAGCGGATACTTTTGCCCAAGATAAGGTGTCCCATTTTGAAACAGACGTCGCCAGTCTCCAGCATGCAATACCGCACGCTTGAAGGTCCAAGCGACAAGAATATAAGACCCTCCCCTGTTTTCGCCTGCGACAAGGTCTGGCTATCCCAGATATATCCGGCTGAAGATCCCCTCGTACAAATTGGGGCCCCGGTACGTAGGACCATTTGAAGTACTCGCCCGCATCAACCCGGCTGCCTACAAACTCCGGCTCCCACCCACAATGCGTATTCCCAACTCCTTCCATGTCTCCTTGTTGAAGCCTGTGGTCCTGAACCGTTTTTCCCAGAGGATCAAGCCTCCATCTTCTGAAGCGGAGGCCGCCAACATCTTCACTGTAAATGAGATCCTAGACATGAAGACCATCAAGGGAAGGCGGTATTTCCTGATTGACTGGAAGGAGTTTGGTCCTGAGGAGAGATCGTGGGAGCCGGAGGACAACATCTTGGACCATGAGTTGCTGCCAAGATTCCTCCAGGCCAGGAAGAAGGGGAGGGCTAAGGGGGGGGGGGTACTGTTGCGACCGGCGCCCGCGACTCCTCCTGCGGGCGCCGGCGCAGCTCTGCCCCGGTCCCCGGGACGAGTGCCGCCGCTGCCCGGGTGTCGGGCGGCGGGCGCACTCGCCCTCCGGCGCGCCAGTACTTACCCGGCCGCGCTCCTGTGACCCTGCAGTCTCCTGCTGTCCAGCGCGTACGTCACTGTGATCTAAGGCGTGCGCGCGCGCCGGCTCTGTGAGATTTAAAGGGGCAGTGCGCCAGTAATTGGGTAATTGCCGGGCACTGCCTCTATTTCACCTGGGCGCTTCCGCCCACTCCCTGCCGGATCTTTAGTGCCTTGCCTATCGAGAAAGCGTTCCCTATTGTCTCGTCCTGTTCTACCGTGTACCGTATCCTCGCTTCCGCCACTTGACCACGAATCTCTGCCGCCTGCCCTGACCGCCTGCCTGTCCACGACCACGAACCATAGCTGCCTGCCCTGACCTTCTGCCTGACCCCGACTACGAGCCTGCCTGACGATTTTGCACCACGCTATACTTCGGCTGCCACCGCAAGCAAGTCACGTCAGGGGTAACGACCTGGTAGACTCCCGCCGCAGCAAGTCCATCCCGCTTTGCGGCGGGCTCTGGTGAAAACCGGGACCTACTTAGATTCCGTTCCCTGGCGTGGCTTACACCATCGCTTGTGGTGGTCCAGTGGATCCACTTCCGCGTCCGGAACTGTAACAGCTGCTGTAACGCAAGTATCTGCTCTGGATGAGCTTTTAAATTGTCACTGAATTGTGCAATAAATGATACACTTTCTATTTTTGAATATCCACCTATTGCTTGTTTCTTAAGAAGTACATATGGAAATGAAGGAACCCTGTAGATGGGTGATGCGTGGTGCGATTACTTACTGAATTAATTACCAGAAGTATTTGGAGATGGATGACCGTGATGTCATCAGTGAAGGTCAAGACGGAACAATGTTAAATAAACATTTTTATGCCCCAATTCCAAAAACTTCTTCAAACATGTAAAGCTCTTTCTAAGGACCTTACAGTTTTGCACTCTTGAATGGTTCAAATTGTTGACCTAATTTACTATGCTGAGCTAATGAGTCATGATGGGCTTAACACAAGCTGTCTGCAGGTGTGAGTTAGCATAGCACTGCATAATGTTCTGTAAATCTAAATGGAGAAGCATTTGTGTGCTCAAAGTCCCTCTGTTAAAGTCAAGATGCTATCAATAAATATAGACTTTACACCGAGAGACTTAGAGGCAGCCCACAATGTTCTGTAATGCTGTGCTGTAACATTTTATAACTTTGATCAAATTGTAGAGCAAATAAAATGAAATTAATTACATTTACCAATGTCAATATGAAATGTGCTCTCTGTGAATGAAATACTGTCCCTGAAGTCAAATGGTCGACAGAGAAAGCACATCTAGGTCATATTTGAAGATCAGAAAATATTATTTATCCTGCCTGATCTGGTACATCGGGGAAAGATTACATTTTTTAATGACTAAATGTTTCCTGACTTAAATGCAATGATATTAATATGCATGATCGTATGCAATGCAATTAAACTTCACCTCCGGAAGTGTCCTTTTAAATTGGGTGACCTAAAATTTAACTTTTTATTATCTTGAACAAATAGTGTTTGAACATAATTTTTGTTGTATTATGAACCTAGCTCTGTGCATTTAGCTTAAAACAAAATTGAAAAAATGTAAATAAAGACTTGCTCAAAGCATATCACATAACAGTGTTACAAATGAGATTATTATTCAATGTGTAAATTTGAAGGGTTTGTCCAGGTAACCAAAAGAAAATACATTGAGGAATATTCCCATCTCATTTATTAGTTTTAAACTTGTAGGTAAAGGTAAATAAAGATTATTTACAGACACATTCCTATTCTCATTTTGCTTCCTTTAAGGGTATGTTCACATGGCGTGTTGAGTCCGTTTGAACATACGCTTTTACATACGTGTTTGGATCCGTCTGTCAGACCACAAACGGACCCAAACACGTTTAATGAGCAATGTGATTTTACACTGCTTTTAACTTGAAACACGCATCAGCGTTCACACGAGTGATCGCCGATGCCTGTCTCATTGCATCTTTCGGATGCAGCAGCAGCCCTATTTTAAACTATAGGGTGTGATCCTGCTGCATCCAACATGCATCCAAACAGGCAGCTCTGTGTTGGATAAGTGTTGGATCTGTTTAGGATCCAATCGATGCTGCGTTTGGAACCAAAATCAGATCCAAAAACGCTGTGTGAACGGCCGCTAAAGGTCAGAGAAGTACTTTTCTCCATTTTGTTTACAGAAGGGATCCTACACTGCCAACTAACTCTCTCTCTCTTCTCTAGTAGCTCTGGGTGGGATTGCAGCTTTACTCCCTGCTTCGTCTTTTCAGCAGTACAGGAGCTTGTTTATCTTTCTTACTCACAAACTTTAGCCCTTTAGAGCTCTGTAGTCTTGTGCCCTGCTATTAAAAACCCATCCACTACCTATGTTACACTACTTTCTGTGATGTATGTTTACTTTGAACTCTCATTGTATGGTACTAGCCCTTCAGCGGTTAAAATGTTAAACACTGCGCAGCTTAAACAGGGGTGATTGGATAATTTCGGAGTTAGAGGAGGAATCAGGATGTTATAAAGATTATTTGTTTGGAGCAGGTAGAAGGTTCTACTACTGCTAATTGGAGAGAGTAAAAGAGTAAAATTTACAGCCTACATCATTACCACACCTGGTCAGTAAAGAAGAGTAAGGTAGAAAAGAAAATCCTTCCTTGAATACGAAGGATGTGAATACAGAGTGTAGTTAAGGTCTGTGAGGTGGAGACCCTATAGATCTCACCAGGGCCGCCAACAGAAATTTCAGGGCCCCATACAGCTGAAGCACCTGGGCCCCCCCCCTGTAAACCCCACCCCCAGCAACCCGATCGCCCCGCCCCCAGCAAAAAACTGACTTCTCGGACATAAATGTGCCCATTTTACCACATAATACAGTGTGCAAAAAAGAACTGTATTGTGTAGTACAATATCAAGTGAGTCACATATCTGTCTGTCTCATATATCATAGACACAGGACTAAGTAGCTCCATCCATATCCCCCATCAGCCCACATACAATATCCCCTCCATATTTCCCTTGGTCACGCACCTCACCACCTTCTAAAATAAATACCAGCAAGAAAGTAAAAGTCTAACTCCTATCACAGGGTCAATCAGGGACACATGTACGCTGGCATTATACCGGCGCCGATATAACCTACAACACCACCATATGTAGACCACATAGAGGTCAGACACCAGCTCAGATATAACCTACAACACCACCATATAGAGACCACATAGAGGTCAGATACCAGCTCAGGTATAACCTACAACACCACCATATAGAGACCACATAGTGGTCAGACACCAGCTCAGGTATAACCTACAACACCGCCATATAGAGACCACATAGAGGTCAGACACCAGCTCAGGTATAACCTACAACACTGCCATATAGAGACCACATAGAGGTCAGACACCAGCTCAGGTCACATCACATTACAGTGAATACAGCACTGATCCAGTATAGAAGCAAAATAACCCCTGAAATCAGGGACTCACCAGAGACGTCTTATCTGAGGAGTCGTTCTCTTCTCTCATGAGTCATTCTGATTCCCTTTTCTTCTGCATCCGTTCCACACCGCCATGATGACATGTCCCGGCCACAACTCATCCCTGCAGAAATTACACACAAATATCTTAGAATCCTCAATTTTCAAGCATTTCTTTACCTATTCCCACCTCTGTACAAACTACCCAGGGGTGGGAGAGCGGGTGCAGGTCATAATTTAGAGGTCTAGTATCCTAAGGGGTTGGAGGGTGGGGAGAGGACTAACCCCCTGAAGATTATGCTACAACTATGGGCTGCTCCCTTAACAATTATATTACCAGGTAGGTAGACAAGACCCTAGGTAGGTCGGCAAATGGGCAAGGCCCCAGGTAATTAGATAGGCACTATTTAGGTAGGTAGACACCCGCCGGATAAGTTGGTAGGCCGGCCACAGGTAGGTTGGTGGGTACCTAGCCATGAGTCCCCTTTAGTTTGTAGGCGGTCAGGGCCCTCCTTTAGAGGTTAGGTAGAGTCAGGGCCCTCCTTTAGATGTTAGGCAGCCAGGGCCCCCTTTAGATATAGGCAGCCAGGGCCCCCTTTAGATATAGGCAGCCAGGGCCCCCTTTAGATATAGGCAGCCAGGGCCCCCTTTAGTTATAGGCAGCCAGGGCCCCCTTTAGATATAGGTAGCCTCAGGGCCCCCTTTAGTTATAGGCAGCCAGGGCCCCCTTTAGATATAGGCAGCCAGGGTCCCCTTTAGATATAGGTAGCCTCAGGGCCCCCTTTAGATATAGGTAGCAAGGGCCCCCTTTAGATATAGGTAGCAAGGGCCCCCTTTAGATATAGGTAGTAGGGCCCCTTTAGATATAGGCAGCCAGGGCCCCCTTTAGTTATAGGCAGCCAGGGGCCCCTTTAGATATAAGCAGCCAGGGTCCCCTTTAGATATAGGCAACCAGGGCCCCCTTTAGATATAGTTAGCCTCAGGGCCCCCTTTAGATATAGGTAGCCTCAGGGCCCCCTTTAGATATAGGTAGCCAGGGCCCCCTTTAGATATAGGTAGCAGGGCCCCCTTTAGATGTAGGTAGCAGGGCCCCCTTTAGATGTAGGTAGCCAGGGCCTCCTTTAGATATAGGTAGCCAGGGCCTCCTTTAGATATAGGTAGCAGGGCCTCCTTTAGATATAGGTAGCAGGGCCCCCTTTAGATGAGGTAGCAGGGCCCCCTTTAGATGTAGGTAGCAGGGCCCCCTTTAGATATGGGTGGCAGGGGCCCCCGTTAGATATGGGTAGCAGGGCCCCCTGTGGATATAGGTAGTAGGGCCCCCTTTAGATGTAGGTAGCAGGGCCCCCTTTAGATGTAGGTAGCAGGCCCCCTTTAGATATAGGTAGCAGCGGCCCCCCTTTAGATATAGGTAGAGGCGCCCCTTTAGATGTAGGTAGCAGGGCCCCCTTTAGATGTAGGTAGCAGGGCCCCCTTTAGATGTAGGCAGCAGGGCCCCCTTTAGATGTAGGTAGCAGGGCCCCCTTTAGATGTAGGTAGCAGGGCCCCCTTTAGATGTAGGTAGCAGGGCCCCCTTCAGATCTAGGTAGCAGGGCCCCCTTTAGATATAGGCAGCCAGGGCCCGCTTATATATAAAAAAAACCAAAAAAAACAAAACAACCACTTACCTGACTCTCGCTCCGGCTCCCGCCGCTCCGTGCTCCCGCGGTCTCCTACTGCGGCGCTGCATAGGCGGCGCGGTGAAGTGACATCACCACGCCGCCTACGTCAGCAGTAGGGGTCGGCGCCTGGCAGTCTGAAGGCCTAGCACCTTCAACCTGCCAGGGAGATCAGCGGAGCGCAGCGCTAGTGGCGCTGTGCTCCGCTGACACCGCGCAGCCCCGAGAGCTGGGAACATTAGTCCCCAACTCCCGGGCCGGTCTCTGGGCGCTCGGGACACAGGTCCCGGGTGTTCAGGGACCGGATGCGTGGCCGGGCCCCGGGGAGCGACGGCACTGCCTCCGGGGCCCCCAGCAACTCGGAGCCCACACTGTGGGCCAGGCGGAGCCAGGTTCGGCAGCTGGTTGTACCCCCTGTATGTCGGCCCTGGATCTCACCCTTAGGACTGTGACCATTGGTCTCAGGCTTTGCCCAGCCACTGACTGCAGCTGTCTTTCTGCTTTAGAGTTGAAATGAAAGAATACAAACCAAATAGCAGAGCAGGAGAAACCCTTGGGGTTTGTATCCTTTCATTATTATTGTATTCCGGGCTATATTTCTATGCCATATATGCCATATATAATATCACAGGTAGAGATGAGCGAATTTCTCAAAAATTTGATTCGGCTGATTCGTCGAATTTTTCCCAAAAATGTGGTTTGTTACGAATTTATTCGCAATGAATTGCATTAAAAAGCAGTTATTTCCTGGCTGCAGAGAGCCTGTATGGTGTCGTAGAACATTGTGCCATGCAGAAATATGCTTAGGGAGCGTGGTTTGGTATTGAAACAATGCTGTGATTTAGTATGACACGCAGGTGAGAGGCGCTGCTCTTAGAATTGCTTCACACTTCACCTATTTTGGCAGTTATGGGGTCAAAACTGACCAGATGACTGAAGTGGGAACGCAGCCTGACCAGGTACTTTCAGCGCCAGCTCAAAAGAACCGAGTCGCGGGCCACGATCCCACTAGAGCATCAACGACTCCTGTTACAGGAGCATCAGATGATTCCACAGATTATGACAGAACCTGTTCTGTTAAACGCTGATACATGTAGAGCTACAAAGAGTTACTTTTTTTACTTATTGTGGTGAACTATCTTTGAAATACAGTTTGTGTATTTCTCACATACACACATCTCCATTACAGTCAGGTAATTATTTTGGGATATTGTTCTCTGTGCCAAAGAGTTACTTTTTCCACTTATAAGGTGAAACACCTTTGAAATACAAGGGTATATGTAGAATCTGCAGAAAGTGAAGCATGGCCAGGGACCTATTGTTGGCACCACGCCCTGCGTCAACATATGCAGCATCACCATCCAGTGGTCTGGGAGAAACGTGTCTCAGATATGGTCATCCATCCTGCTGCAGTAACAGCAGCAGCACCCAGTGGCACGCGTCCCATTTCACGTGGTCAAGACTTCACCACCTCTGCCAAAGGGAACGGTCTGACTTTCCCATCATCTACCGGTCCAGATGCTTCTGTTCCTCACCACTCATTGCACCAGCAGTCGTTCACTGAGGCAATTGCCAAGAGACAGCAGCATGTATCCAGCCATCCTACGGCGCAGAAGCTGACCGTGCCCCTGTCTGGGTACTGAAGTCCCTCCCTTTTCAAGTGGTGGACTCTGCACCATTCAGAGAACTGATGGCTTGTGCCGAGCCAAGGTGGAGAGGTGGAGAGTCAGTGCAGTGGGGGCCATAGTTACCCCAAGGAGAACTCACTTGTCCACCCGAAATGTGGAGAGACTCACCTTTGTCAAGATGAATCAGGCGTGGATCAGTCAGGATTTCCACACACCAATGCCTGATTCATCATATTAGATCAGCCATGCCACCTCACCTAAACTTTGACAAATGAGTCTGGATTCTTCTGGCTACCTGGCTCAGCTGCTATTCTGATGCTGCCACCCGCCTGATGCCACACATCTGCTGCCAGCTGCTACCACCCACCATCTTTACCAGGGACTGGTATTGCCACACACCTTACCACTCTTCACTTGGCCATCATGTAGCCTTCTAATTATTCTGCCACCTCACCACTCAGGTCTCCTCATGCTGCTGCTTCTGCTGTTACCTCCAGGCTATGTCACCATTTCACTCTCTGGCTTGATGCTGCTGCTATAGATAGCAATATCCCAACAGACGGAACTGGATGAATTTGAAATGTGTGTATGGGAGAAATACACACACTGGATTTGACAAAGAGTTCCCCACAATAAGTGAAAAATTAACTCTTTGCCGCAGATATCAATATCCCAAAATAAAAAACGCTGGTTCAGGAACAGGTGTATATATGAAACACACCTGTGTATTTGAAAGGTATTTCACCACAGTAACTCGAAAATCCAAAGTATTTTGCACAGAGTGCAATCCAGTGCTGCTACAGAGACATGCTTGTGCATACGAAACACAGTGACAAGTTGCAGAATTTAACATGACTGCCCAATTTATTTCACAGAAATTGGCTGGCTGCTGATTGGCTGCATGTCTGCACATGTCATTGAGGGCGCTCCTTTCTTCCTCCCATAGTTCTCTGCCCCATGTCAGGCCATGTGCTCGCGGTCATTTTAGATTCGTTACCACGAATCGCCATGAACTTCGGCTATGTGCTGAATCAAATTTTTCCTGAAATTCTAAACGAATTCCACTTCGTTAGAATCGATTCGCTCATCTCTAATAAGAGGTTATGGTGAATAGATTCTACAAAAATGAAAATAATCCAGGGATTTATTCTAATTATCATATTTAGAATCAGAAAGGATTTTTTTCTCTTTTATTGGACAAATGACATTCGCCTTGTTGGTAATTGTTGGTGCAATTACCAACAATAATACAATAATACGTATTCAACATACAAAAATGAACTTTCCATGCAGATAATGCCTGTCATATGCAGAATAGGAAAACATATCCATGATACATTTTTAGAATAATTTCATTTTGAGAGACACATTTTTATTTTGTTTTATCTTATGTGTTATAAATGTGGTTATAAAATAATCCTAGCATGTGATTAGATACAATATATCTAAAACACAACCATAAGGCCATGATTACAGCTCAATGGCTGAACTATAGACTGAACCCAGTAGGAGGTAACACAAGCCCCTGTGCTACTTGGAAAATATAAAACAGGTGCAGATAACTAATGAGCAGTAGCTCACTCACCCAACCACTAGGGGAGCAACTGAATGATCAAAAACTGCACATTCAGTAAGTACCAGTTCACACCATTATGTGAAAAAGCCACATTATACAAGGGGGGAGTATTCAGAGTGTCAGTATTTTGTGTTGGACACCTAAAAAGTGCTGGGCAGCCAGGAATCGAATAGCAGAGGCATCATAGACTGTAAACCAGCATGATGTACCAATTGTATCTGTATAAATGGCACTCTTTGAATCACCTTATCTATATGCAATTATAATACCAGCAACCACCCCTCATATATAGAAGGTGTGTGAGTTGTTGTTTTACCAGTATTTTTGTATTTGTGCAGTCTCCCCATGTATTATACTGTGACTTTTTCACATACTGGTGTGAACTGGTACTTACTGAATTTGCAGTTTTTCATCATTCAGTTGGTCCTCAAGTGGAGGAGTGTGTGATCTTCTGCTCATTAGTTATCTGCATCTGTTTTGTCTTTCCCAACAGGGGCTTGTGTTGCTTCCTACTGGGTTCAGTCTATACTCCAGTCATTAAGCTGTAAGTATGGCCTTGTGCTTGTGTAACTAATGTCACATTTTTATGTGATTTTTTCATAAAATATATCTAGTCTAGTGTGCCCACTGCATATTTAAACTCCTATAGCTATGTGTAGTCGCTTATCCTAATTGTACTTTTTCCTTCACAGTTCAAAGATTAATGTATTAAATGAGTCAGTCCTTGAGCAACTGAATGCATTTTGTTTTCCCTAAGACACTGACCTCATAGATTACTTTTAAGTTACTTCTAAGTACATCTTCCCTGCAGTGTATGGCAGCGGGGCACCTTCACATGTTGCAATTTAATGAGGCTCAGGCACAAGTGACTAGTCCCAAAAGTAAAAGACTACCTGACCTGCTTCATTTATTTCTTCCAATAATCATATCATTACCTACAGCTTCTGTTTTTAATTAGTCATATCTAATGATTAACATTGTCAATTTGCATCCAATTAAGTTCAGGAAAAAATTTAATGTGAATTAAAAGACTGTAAGGAATTAATCACTGTAACTGTAACAAATGTCCTAAGACTTTCTTCAATACAAATGTAGTGCAATCAGGATGATGTGATTATTTTAGAAGTAGGTGTAAAAAGGGCTTTGCTTGATTATTCATACTGGGATAGAATTTGAATACAGGGGAAAAAGAAAATAGCAAAGTAAAATATATCATTTTCCTCTATTTTGCATGAGAAGTAGGTCAAAGACTACTCTAATTTTCTGCCAAATAAATATTTTAGGACAGTGCTGTCCAAGTTTCCTAGCTAGCAAATTTTTTATGTTAAAATAAATTTTTTATAAAGTAATATATACACTGTTATTCATAGTAAATATATTTAAATTATCGATGTTATATATTTAAACTTAATTTAAAAATTTGCATATGTCCTGTCCTAAAGTCTTACAATTACATCTCCTACATTCATAGCATACCACAAGATATGAATTTCTAAAAGGTTTGGGTCCCAAAAGTGAGACCTGCATCAATATCAAGTACAGAGGTCTCCTTATCCCACAACTTTATTCAAAGTATGGTCACAGCAAACAAAAAGGTAGTCTCTCTATTCACTTCACAAGAAATTACTGACAATAAACAGGCATTCATAAAAAGCAAAATGGCAAAACTTTGTAAATGAGCAATACAATGTCAATGATTTTGGTTAACCTCGGGGAAGTAGACAATGTCTGAGACTATATCTGCGTTACAGGTTGTAGCGGAGATTTATATCTCATAGTCACTTGTTTTACTCTGGGAGTTCTGCGCTTTTAGCTGAAGTTCTGCTGCAATTCAATTGATAACTCGTATAACATAATTTCAATAAGCTGTTATAATATACATGACAGCTTTGTGCTGCTTGCCATAATGGTAATGTATCTAAATGAAAATGTATCTAATTGAAGGCGGATAGTTACTGTACATGGTTGAAGGTTGATGAAAGACAAAGGTCTACTAAGTTCAATCTTTTGTGAAAGGCACATTTCTGTCAGTATTTTTTCAGTTTAATACAGAATAATACTGAATTTGTGGCAGTATTATTTTTATTTCAGCAGTTCTATGCCTTTAAAATTGCAAATAAAATGCTGTCCTTCTGTAGCTGTGATAGTAAAAAGATAAAACTCCTGAATAGCAGGGCAGACTAACGTCAGTTTACTGCAGTTACTCCTTATTTCTATGAAGTCTCATTAGAAATAGTAGGTAGTGACATAATGATTGCTCTAATGTTCTCTGAACAAGCTTAGATAAAGATCTTGACTAGATCAACAGGTCAATGACAAGAGCAATATATGAAAAGATAATGGGTTAATCTTTGGTTTTTAAGTTTCTTCACATTTATCAGATCCTGCTGATAATAAGTACAACTTTCCGGCACATAGAAGAGAAGAGAACTGTCAAGCAATCTTTACTGCTGTGCTATCATAATTCACAGAGAAGTCAGAGAGACGAACTAGGAAGTAATGCACATATGGGAACTTAAATACATATTATAAAAGCCAACCATCCAATTAAAAACAACACAAAAGTAAAATATCGCTTGTCAACATATTATTTGATATCATATATTATTTGACATAAACTCTAATGAAACCTTACAGGCATGCTACCGGTACAGGTAATATAAAAAAGCCATGAAAACAAAATGACCTCAGTTATAAACCTTGTTACTTGAATCAAGAAAACAAATCTTCCTTTGACAGCAACTTATATTTAGGGAGAACAAATATATCAGGCATTAAAACTCAGCACATCCGATTCTTATTTTTTCCAACGTCATCTGTTGGGCAAGAAGTGGGAGACTCCCACACATATAGATGGACATGTATGATCAGGCTTTTCACACTTTTTCTGGCGTATAATGCGCCTCACTGTGCCTGCTTCGATGTCGGACGCACCTAACATATGTGTTAGGCGCATTAGTCAAAAGCTTCGCCACTTTCCAATGCGCCTAACATGAAGGGGCGTGCTATGGCCATTCTGAGGGTGGGTCTCGACACATTCGAAAACTTCAACGCATGTATGAATGCCGGTTGGCAAAGCGAGGCACATTACAGCTCTGACAGGCAGACCTTTTTCAATGACGCACCGATGTTCATACATGTCCCCCCTAGTGAAATTTTGTCTAATATAAATAAGGGCCTTGAAAACCCCAAAACCAAAACATCTTTAGAATATATGAAAACAATCAACATGCTGGGAATTCAGTTGTGTATTGATCAAAACATTTAAAGACTTACATTTTTTTAAAAAAAATGTATGTTCAGCATTCCAGCTTACCTGGTTTAAGATGAATGCCATTATAAAACTCAATAGCCTTTTTTTACACTGTGTCTGACAGTGTTCATCTGAGGTATACATCAGTGGAATTTATCTATGTTGACCTATGATTGATGCCATTGAGTGGCATCCATCATACATTGCTTCCTCACTGTAATTTAATTTATACAAAAGAAAATATACTGCATGCACTGCATTTTATATTGCACTATACAATTCAATGTAACATCTAGCTAATAATAATAATCTTTATTTATATAGCGCCAACAAATTCCGCAGCACTTTACAATGAAGAGGGTATAATTACAGACAAAAGACATACATTACTCAGTGAAAGCTACTTAAAAGATGGACACAAGGTGAAGGGCCCTGCTCGCAAGAGCTACAATCTATTATGGTGCTGGGGGAGACAACGGGGAGAAGTGCTGAATTTTACAATGGGCCGGCCTTGTTTCATAAATATGGGGTGGTTTACATAAAAAATGGGTGAACCTGCCACCCTGACTGTACATCTATATACAGATAAGTGCCTGTGAGTGCCCTAGTGTAGGGAGTGACAGAAATGTGTGTGATAGAAGGTGGAGGTTAGCAATTAGTGGTTTTGGTAGGCCTGCCTAAGCTATACAAAAAACCATGTAAAATAGCAGAAAAAAACATCACAACAAATCTTTATTGAAAAAAACACCACCCATCTGAAAGTGTATAGTGGAATATAAAGCATATTATTAACAATGCTCTTTAGTTTGTCATAATGTAAGGCAAATGGTGGGCTTTTGGAGTATTTTTAGATCAATGGCATTAAAATGCATTTTCTGATAATTTTATTATATAGTCTTATGTATAGGACTGAGAAGCACCAGAAAAAAAACAAGCATTGCAAATGTAAAGAGAGAAAAAGTAACTCATCACAAACATATATACTGTTAACAAAAAAATTGTGAATTAATTAATTTTGAAATGCTTTTTAAACTTAAAACATTGTGCAAAAGTATGAAAACATAAAATCAAATTAACCCATAGAATGAAGCCATTTTTACCCCAGGTAATCAGCTTAATAAAATCCCAGAAATCAACAGGAAAACTGGCGTTTCTTTCATTCTGCTTCTTAAAAAAGTAATGAAAGATAATAAATTATATGTATCCAAATATTGTGCCAAAAGTACAATTCTATAATTTAACATAAAAAAACCCCATATGGCCATGTCAAAGGAAATGAAAAAAAGTTATGTTCTTGGACCACAGGAATAAAAAAACCCCTAAAAAACTGTTTTGTCCCACGGATCCAAAATAGGCTGTGTTTGTGAAGAGTTAAAACATACACGTTCCACGTCCTTCAAAGTTTTCATTCAAGACCTCAGTCTCTATTCTTTTCAGTCCTCTTTACATTCTTCCTTTTAATATTTATGCGGACTGGAGTTCTTTTCCGACTGCTGGCACTCATGTTTGTTTCTGTAATTTTAGGCGCAACCAGTATTGCTAATTAAATATTTCATGTTTGAATAATGTTTATTAATTGCAGAAGATGCTGATCCAGAAATACAACATGATTGTGAAGTGGCTGAAGGCAGCCAAAAAGATATATTTTCATAGACATGGGAAAATGAAAATTATTTGTAGCTCCTGATGATTCATGCTGTTTGCCTGAATCAATTTTGCATGCTTCATTATGCAGCATACACCATATGTTCCCTTATATTTCAAATCAAATTTCATCCCGGCATTCAGAATCATCAATTTTAATCGCATATACTTATTTATGTCCATGGTTATTTTCTGACTTTTCATCATGGTTTAATGAAACTATGATTTTGTTGTTTAGATGTGTCTAGAATTTAGCATTTTAGAATTTCACATTTGACGCTGACTTATTATAAATAAGCGATGATTTATGCAGCACTAGCTGGCAAGTGTTCAGAATGTTATAGAGTAAATGCACACATGGCATTTCGTAGCAGGAAGATCAGCTGCAAAAATTTACACAATGTATTCTTGTTGGTGAAAACAAATGCTGAAAATACGCATGCTTTAAAGAGGTTGAATATATATATATATATATTTTTTTTTAATCCTGGAAGGGGTTAGAAATAGAAAAATAATCTCTGAAACTTGCTCCATGTCAGTGCCAACACTGATCCCAGAGTTCACTGCTGAAGACATCATGTACATTGGTCACATGATGATATAGTCAATCACTGACCTTTGTGGACCCTGCCTGTTTGAAAAGCATGGAAAACACAAAGAAGGCCAGAGCTTCACTGTAGTATCGCTTGAACATTGAACTTGACGTCAAAAGGAAGAGAGCGATTTTCTTTTCAACCCGCGATTTGCGATGAGCGATTATAATCATCAAAGTTGAAATTCGGCTCACGGTTTGAAGAGGGTGTGAGTGGGAAAATTTGTAGATCTCAGCGTAATAATATAGGTGCAGAATATGGATATTATCTTTATGACTATCGGCATTTTCGGCGCTCCCACGCCCATTATGGCGCCCCCCCCCCCGCCAGAAATCAGCTTATGTGACATTAGTGCATGGATGGCTGGGTGTGACGGACATCATGCGTGCTGTGTAGTGGTTGTCATTTGGCTGAAAAATACACATGACACTCGATTTTGAAGTTTAGGAACAGCCCAGCTCTGTTCAGCTTCAGATCTGTCTGTGTGCGATGTCTTTATAACGAGCAGGAGGTTTTCGGCGGGATTGTGTTACGTTCTCTACTTAAATACAGCTCTGCACTTACTGATGCAAGGTTTCTTTTGTTTCTCACACAGAAAAATATGCTTTTAGTTGTGCTATATTAGTACTTAGGTTAGTTAGGTGATTTTTGTATTAGGTTAGTTTTGACGCTGAGACTTTTGAAAGAAGCATCTAGAGATGTTACAGCGGGTGGAGGGAGAGGGAAGACGTCCTGTGTGGTGTGGGCGAACACAGACCAGACAGCACGCTTTTGAACGGTGTATGTGTGTACATTGTGCATGCCCAGAGTAAATGCTTATTTGAACCTGCATTGAAATGGCTTTTTTTTTTTACAGTTGTTTGGCCGTTTTTGAGTGTTAAAAAGTGACCTTTTATTTTGTTGCTCAGCCACACGGTTTTGTCTCAAAGACCAACCCTTCCACTTGTACGTAGCATTAGGTAGTACAGAACTTTTCTAGTAACTGCAGGTTGTATTTCATAGGTGCAAAAACCATCTATTTTATTATTTACATCACAATTTAACCTCGTAAGGACCCGGCGTTTTTTTTTCGGGTGACCCGTTCGTTTTCCCTCACTCGCCTTCTGGAATGCCATAAACTTTTTTATTTTTCCACCTACATAGACACATGAGGGCTTTTCTATTTTATTTTGCGGGGACAAGATGTTATTTCTAATTGTGTTAATTCACTGATACTATAGAGAGACTACTACTGGAGACAAACGCAAAAAACATTCCAAGTGGGACAAAATTGTGAAAAAAAAAATTATATTTTCGCCCATATGATTTGCGGGGGGTTTCCTTTTTAGGTGTGTTCAATCTTTGGTAAATATTAATTGTATATATCTGTATGCTACAGTTTGTTACGCATCCGGGGCAATACCAAATGTAGGATTTCCGTTATGTTTTTGGTTACCGTAAAAAAATTCCAAACATTTTCTATGTTCTTGAAGTGTGCGCCCACAGCGTTATTTTGTGGCGAACACATTATAATTTTTTGTACTTAAACACCTAAGAGAGAAGTCAGGTAGGGGAAATTTTTTGACGGGAAGGCTGAAGTGTACTTTTTATCGCTAGCAGTCTGGTCATGCATGCGAATTTTTGATTATCTTTTGTTCCATTGTTTTGATTGACGGTAAAATGATCCAAAACGCAATTTTGGCGTTTGGAATTTTGTTTTCATTCTACTGGTGTTAGCGGTACGGTGATAAATGATGTTGATATTTTTACTTTATTTGGACTGTTTTCGGATGCACGGCGATAACCACTTTTTGTAGTAAATTTTTTTTTTTTAATGAATTTTATTTGTTAAAATGAGGAATAAGGGGGTTGATTTGAAGCTTTTAATACTTTTTGTTTTATGTATTTAAACTTTATTTTATCTTACTTTTTTTTTTACTGTAACATTTAGTTCCACTATGGGTGCTTGACAACTAGGAGGGGTGCGATTGTTAACATGTACAACGCACCTAATGCATTGACTCCCGACAATGCGATTAGGGTGACATAGGTGGCGGTTACCCACACTTCCTGTGTCTAGCAGGTAGGAAGTGGGCAAACCGGCAGTGTAAGTGACTGGGAGCCTTCAGCAGGGCTCCCCAACACGGTACCGGTCGTTGGATCGGAGAGCATAAGCTGAGCGGCGATACACCGTAGACGCCGCGGTGTCGCCAAGGCAACCGATCTGAGTTCATTCAAGCGCCAAGCTGGCAATATTTGCCGCTGGTGTTGATGGTGTTTAAACAGCGCCACGTGGGCGGAGGCCAACCGACGGCGCTGTTACCGGCAGGTGTTTAGCGCGAATCTCGAATCCGCTAACACCCGGCACGGCTGTCGCGGAGGGAGGGGGCGGGGCGCGGGTGCGATCTCACCTGCAGAGACCATCGGAGCGGCTCGCGGGTACCGTATCATACGCCCAGTCGTTAAGGGGTTAATTAGGTTTTCTTTTCAAATTTTGTTGCGCCCTCGTTTTGCTTCATAAGACCCACCTTTGTACATACATTGGATACAGAACTTTTCTGATGTAACTGCAGGTGTATTTCATGGTGCAAAAATAACGACATCTTTTATTATCAGTACATAAGGTAATTAGTTTTTTTCTTCTCTTGTTGTGACAGCAGCGTAGTTTTAGTTATAAAGACCCACACGGTACTGTATATCTATGATACAGAAATTTGTTAGTAATGGTTGTTACAGTGTTAGTTTCCAATAGTTGACAAAAACACCTGTTATTTTCCGTAAACATAATCTAACTTAGGTGTTTTTCAACTTTGACTCAGGCATTTTGTTCAGACCCACCTTGTTATCTATATGATACAGAAAATTTGCTCGGCGTAATTTGGTGTTGTATTTCATTTGGTGCAAAAAAAACACCTTTTATTATAGTATACAATTTAATACGTGTTTTTCACTTTGGTAAGCTAGCGCACATTTTTTGTTCAAAGACACCACCATGATACTTACATTAGGGGATACAGAAAATTTTTTTGTAACAGATGTGTTTATGTGTCTTAGAGTGCAAACCAACATTTATTTTTAGTTTTCTTAGTGTTTTTCAAATTGGCCACGTTCGTACGACAATTTAGATTAGTAATATTTGTCTAGCAACTGTTCTCGTTTGTCATTGCTGACCAAAAAACGACATTTCTATTCCGTCGTGTGTATACTTCTGAAGAGTTTTATGAATCTCAGTTTTTGGACGCAGAAACGGCACCTTGTATGATTTTTGTATGAAAAACTATCAATTCCTAGTCTACTGGGCAGTTGTAAATCCCCGTGGACTGAAGGAAGAACTACTGTTGATATTTGTCTTACGGTTCTCTCACCTGACCACATTTCACAGGTATTTCGCTAGAAACAATTCAGTTTATAATCCTAGTCTGCGTAAGTAAATGTAGAAGGGATTTAGGAATGCTAGGATTATGCAGGTTCTGTTCAATTAAGATGGATGATCCCACAAAATTCTTCCATATCTGTAACGGTTCCGGGACAGCGGTAGTGGATCCACTGGACACCGCAAAGAGATGTGGTAAGCCACGCCAGGGATCGGATTAGTGTTAGACGATAGTCCCGGTATGTTCACTGAGCCCCACCACCGCAAAGCGGGATGGACTTGCTGCGGGCAGGGAGGGTTTTGTACCTAGGTGGTCAGTACCCCATGACGTGACTTGCTTGCTGGTGGCAGCCCAACCGAAGTATTGCTGTGGTGCAAGCAATCCGTTAAGGCAGGTCGTAGTCGGGGTCAGGCAGATGGAGAGTCAGGACAGGCAGCATGGTCTCAGTCTGATCGGAGGACAGGCAGGCGCGTCAGGGCAAGGCGGCAGAGCTTACTGATCGGTCAAGAGACGGAACTAGCTAGGGTCGGCTACACGGTATGTTTCAGGACGAGACAATAAGGATCGCTCTTCTCAATAAGGCATAGCGCATCTAATAGATCCAGGCAAAGGAGCGGGCGGATGCCGCCCAGGTGAAATAGAGGCAGTGCCCGCATATTACCCCAATATTACCGCGGCGCACTGACTTGCCCCTTTAAATCCTCAACAGAGCCAGTGGCGATGCGCGACGCCTCTAGAGCACAGAGGGATCAATACGCGCGCGTCACGGACATGCAGGGACTGCAGGGAGACAGCATGTCGAGTCGCGGAGACTGGTGGTGGTAGTTAGTGAAGGCGGCCGGGGGGGCGGAGTGCAACCGCCGCCCTGAGACCGGGCAGCTGCGGCACCCGTGCCCGGCGACGGGGGAAACTGCGTAGGCGGCCCGCACATGGGGTGAAGCAGTCTCGCAGGAGAGACATTTACCAGTAATACCCCCCCTCCCCCCCCCCTTAGAATAGCCCTCCCCCTCTTCCCAAGCCTGGATGAAATCTTTTGCTGCAGTTTACGGACCAAGATGTTGTCTCTCGGCTCCCTCGATCTTTCCTCAGGACTCAAACTCCCTCAGTCGATCAGGACATTACCGCCTTCCCTTGATGGTCTTCATGTCTAGGATCTCATTGACAGCGAAGATGGTGAGAGGCCTCCGCTTCAGAAGGGAGGCGTTGTTCCTTGGGAATAAAAAAAGGTTTCAGGAACCACCGGCTTCAACAAGGAGACATGGAAGAGCAGTTGGGACATACGAACATTGTGGGTGGGAGACGGAGGTTTGTAGCAGCTCGGGTTGATGCGGGCGAGGAGAAACTAAAAATGGTCCTAGTACCGGTGGCGGCCATATTTGTACGAGGGGGATATTCAGCCTGATATATTCGGCACGACAGCCAGACTTTGTCGCCTAAGTGCACGAGGAAAACACTGGGGGAGGTCTTCTTTTCTTGTCCGCTTGGACCTTTCATACGTTCGGATATGCATGCTGCAGGATGACTGGCGTGTCTGTTTCACATAAATAGAATACATATTTGGGCAAGAGGTCAGCTGCACGGCACTTCTGATGATGGAGTCAATGTAATGGAGGGAAGGGGATATGCTTGACCATAGTCGATGAAAAATGGGGGGAGTTACCAGTGGATTCCGACTCCAGGGAGTTTATGAAAACTCCGCCCAAAGAAGACACAAGCTGCGCTGTCTAACGTATCCTGTCGAGCCGAGAAAAGTCTTGTAAATAGCCTCACAGAATTGATTGATCCTCTCCTACTGGCCGATTTCGTCTCGCGGGTGGTTAGGCGGAAAGAAATCGTAGGTTCACCTGCAAAACCAGAGAGCCAGGTGGGGACCGCAAAGATAAACATCGAACAAAATTGGACCCACGATCCAAGAAGACTAATGTGCTGCGGACGAAGACACGTTGTAGGCGGAAGGATGTGGTGAAGATAGAATGGTTGGGCCAACTGGGGGGCAAGACAGAGGGTATCAGCCCTGGCAAACGGATTGATGTTTGCGCCATCTTTAGAAAAATACCGCAGTTGAAGCGACCACCATGTAATGCCCGTGTTGCCCGAGGGGAGGCCGAAGAAGTGACAGGATAATCCTATTGCCACATGATGTCCAATGGGGGCTACCTAGGGGATGGGATGCGCGGCTGGAGCAAACACTGCGAGTCCTGTGGCGTGGAGTCTTGTTACTAACTACCAAAGAAATGAGCAAAGTCAAAGCATGACTTCACGAAATCCATTTTGATGTCCCTTGCCAGCTCTGGCCACAGTTGAAACGAGAGATTAGTAGAGGATGGGATGTTGAGTGCTCACTGTGGTGTGACCATCGCACTAACGAAAGAGAACAGTGTCCCATTTCAATATTCTTCCTGCGCAGAAGCGCACGTGAGCGGACATAGGCTTTACCTGAGGAACCTTACGACGATCGACCGGAGCACCGAGATCAGGCTGTTGCAGCGGAACATTATGTTGCTGGGGAGTGCCCTCCTAACCCAAACACATCGGAGTACGTGGGCAAAAGGAGTGTGATCTCGCTTCGGAGCGCATCGGCCAAGGATGTTACTCTCTCTGCCGGCCGACAACATCGTATCTGGAAATTGAGAGCAGCGAGAAAGAACATGGGAAACAACTGGGCTTGACCGGGGGTTGAGAGCAGTTGGTCCGATTGAAAGAGTATTGTAGATTTTTGTGGTCGGAGGAAAATGGTGATGGGGGTAGTCCTTAATATAACGCCGGTTTGGGTTCTGTGAGCACCCTCAAGGTGAGTAAGCGTCCACTCTCTTAGAGCAAGCTGTTCGCCAGACATACTACCAGAGTCTAGATGGTTGTAATTTCTATCCGCAGGGAGAACGTCCTTGGGTACGATATGCAAAGGGACATCTTGCCTTTTGATCCCTTTTGCATAATCGAATTTGACGCCAGCCCGTAGTCACCAGAGGAGGACGTACACACTCCAGAAAGAATGTGTTCTCGGAATCGGTCTGGTCTGGATGGGGCGCGAGGCGAAGGCTCGCGCTTAAGTTGAGGCATGCAAAAAAGCCTTTTCGGCTTGGCCGGGCCACTGCTAGGATGGAGTTCTTCTTCGTGTAAGTGCAATGAATAGTGCCACAAGGTAAAAACATGCAGGATAAACTGACGGTGTAATGTTCGAGATAAGCCTAGAAGAGTGTGTGTATAGCTCGTTAGGCCACACGAAGGCCGGGGCCATGCTTGCACAAGACAAGCGACAGCTGTTAGGCAGGATTCCATCTGTAACCGCGGTCGAGATGACGTAACAAGGAACGGGAGGCTAGGTTGGTGAGCGAGACATTTTCTCAACTGTAGCGTAGATGGTAGGGTTGGCAGCAGTTACTACAGCTCAATTCAAGGCGGACATGGGTGCGAGAGTATCCGACTTCAGCAGAGAACAACAAGAAGTCCGTTCTGGTAGACCACGACAAACGTGTAACAGAGATCCCGGTAAGATATCGTTCACAAATTCCTGGTGTAGACTGCTGGGGGCGTTGCACTATCCGATAGGGCACTTGACTTGATAATTACAAAAGTGTCCATCCCGTGTAAGTTAAAAGCAAGGTAATTATACATCGCGATAACCTTAACGAATGAGGAATAGGTTGTAGGCCCCTCGGCGGTCAAATCTTGTGAAGAAAGAATGTGTCTTGCATGCTGGCGGAAGCCGGCTTTAGAAAAGTTCCGGCGTGATCTTCCGGCAAGGATGGATAGAGGTTTTTCACCGTGTTTCTTGTTAAGCCCCGATAGTCCCGATTTATCAGACTACGGGCCGTCTTAGAAGAACACCATCTTTTTTCTGCAACGAAGAAAAATCCTGCCCCCGCAGGGAGAGGAGTGACTTGCGTATAAAGACGCTTCTGCAGGGTTCTCCGAAAGATAGGTCGACTTGGCCAGGGAATCTATACGAGGTTTAACCGAGAGTGGGTATACACTGACCCTAGATGGAAGGGCTCCCAGTGCAGTAGATCGATAGGGCAGCTCATAGGGTGAGAGGCGGAAGGACCTAGGCACCATGATTCTCACATGAGCGAAGACGTCCGCATAATCGGTCATTCCGTATTGGCACATCCTGACAGAGCCTGGAGGCACGGTTGGAAGGAAGGGCGCACCGGGCGAGGTGCCACCAGGACAAGAGTTCCAGCAGTAGGTCCCCAGCGCCTCGACCGTCGTCCCGGGTCTATCCAATTAAGCCGCAGTAGGGGCATGGGCTTGCTGCCACGGGCGTAGCACCAACTGTGTCGCAGAGGAATTGACCTGAGGCAATACATAGAGGGAGATCTTCTCCTTATGCCAAGGCAGCCTCGTGTCGGATGGGGTTCACCGGCTTGGTCCTCGTACGGATGGCGTCGTCTCAAGGCAGCTCCCCTGTGACGGAGGATATCTGACCAACGGCTTCTCCAGACTAACCACAGGAGCTGGTAACGGGATACTAAGGGCGGGCTAGAGTCAGTTTTCATCGTTGTAATAACTAGTTCCCGCGAATGGAGAGGTCCAGGTATCGAAAGGAGCACTGAATACAAGACCCGAGTCACACGCCGCTGATCTCCCCGTCCAATGTCAAGGCCGTGTGAGAGGGGAAAGAGTTTCTACCTAGGGATGCACCCCCAACAATAGACCTTAGGTGGAGGGAGTTTCCCGGACCTGTTTTGTGGGGGCGAACGGCGGATCGCTTCACTCCGATAAGTGATTACCGGACTGCCGCGAGTTCAGACAATAGATTCTGAACTGGTCGGTGCGTACTCGCGTCCGGACTGAGAAGATTCGCACTGCGACGAGGAAGTTGGTGGGACTTGATCCACCTGCAATGGGTTCCTCCTCAAGGATGGTTAGCACGGGAAGCGGCAGAGGAAGACGTCTCTGGAAACACCGAGCCAGGCAGTGGCATGACAGGCGGGGTTCGGTGTAGCAGTGTCGCGATACTTGGCGGAGCTCTTCTTGCCTCTCTGGTATGAAGCACGCACAGTAATGCAGTGAAATTGTGGCCAGGTGGACTTAACTCGCTCATGAGAGAGGATGGCCAACACGCACGACGCGCGCGGGCAAGACGTCCTTGAGCTGTTGGAAAGAGCCCTTTACTTAAAGGATTTGGGCAGAGCGGCGACGCATCATTCAAGGACAGCTCTGATGCCAGGGTGCGATACTGGCACTGCGTACCCTCCTGACTGAATTTTCTCCCGGGAGTAGGTTCAAAGTGTGCCTGTATACGCGGAAGAGGCTCGAGCTGTTCCTCGAAGGAAACTGCGGAATTCAGCGAGGAAGGCATGCAGAATACCGCAGTCACAGGACTCGATCCGTGTCCATAGAGGCGTTAGCACAGGACAGGGCACACATTCCCGGACCTACAGGCTGACCACAAACGACAAACGTGGTAAGTTATGACAAGAATTGGTCCCCTTCAGCATCGGATGTGAATGGATGCACGAGGTGAGGAAAACACCTGAGAGCTTCGGGAAATTCACCGTCAAATCTTGCGCAGGGGCAGCGACAAACGGAGAGCTTGGGTACAACGGATGCCAGTGGATGCCGCAGGAGCGGTGGAGAGGCACACAGGAGGAGGTGGAGGGTGTGCTGGCGGTGACGACACGGTTGACCTGCACCAAAGGCGGTCAAATCTGTTCCAGCTGTTTGTCACTGCTGGGCCAGGTGCTGAGAGGTGACGGGCACCAAGTAGCTCGAGAAAGTGTGTCCTCATACTCAAAGCGGCCCTCCCTGCCACACTGGGAAGGGATGTTTATCTGGCAATGGTGTTCAATGGGCCGGATCTTACCTGTAAACTGGTTCAGAGACAAGGATTGTGGAGCACACTGGTAACTCCGCTAGCGCTTGGTGTAAGCAACGCCATGGGTAACGACGAATTTAAGTAGGTCACCGGTATTCTCACAGGCGCCAGCCGCAGGGATGGATTGCTGAGGCGGGGAGTATTAACCAGGTCGCCCCCCTTGAAGTGACTTGCGTGCGACTGGGTGGAAGCCCGAAATTATTAGCGTGGTGCAAAATCGTAGGGCAGGCTCGTAGCAGAGTCGGGGTCAGGCAGGAGGTAAGGAATGGACACTGCTATGGTTCGTGGTCATGTGGCAGCAGGCAGGCGTGTCGAGGCAGTCCGGTCAGAGGATACGTGGTCATAAGAGACGGAATGCAAGGGTTGACGGTATACCACGGTTTAGAGCAGGACGACGGACAATTAGGATACGATTTCTCATAGGTCCCAAGGCACTAATAGAACCGGCAAGGATCGCCGTTTCAAGAGGACTTCGGGCGGGAGCGCCCAGGTGAATATGAGGCAGTTGCCCCAGGCATGTTACCATATTACCGACGACGCTCAATCCCCTTTAAATCTCCACAGAGCCGGCTGCTTGCGCGAGCGCCCTTAGAGCACCGGAGGGAACAGCTGAGTGCGCTGTTCCTTGGAAAGCAGGAGGGACTGCAGGGAGAAAGGAAGAGCGCCCCGGGCTGGGAGTAAAGTGATGGCGCGCGGGGGGGCGAGTGCACCCTGCCGCCCGAGAAACGGCAGCGGCATGGGCACCCGTCCCGGGGGACGGGCGGGTAAGGAACTGCGGTCGGCGCCCGCAGGGTGGTGAGATAGCAGCGGCGCCCGACGCCATACACATACCTTATTAATTTTTTTTTTTTATTCTCTTCTGAACATGGAGTGAAATGCAGGTGTGGGTTAAGCAAGCAATGAGGGTGTAGGGACTTTGAAGAGTAGTGGACGGTTAAGAGTGAGAATGGTGCTCTCCGTGTCTGGGCGAACAACAGCAAGCCAGCGAGATCCGTTCGTTTTGCAGGGACCATCTGGCTCTGTCATTCTCTGGGTCATACGCACATGTGGTATTGCTCAGTTACGAATACAGGGTCGCCATATATTCTTCCATGTCGGTTAATGCAACCTGCATCACAGACAGAGTTCATTACCTCCATCGTCTACAGTAACGGCCACAATTATGTCGTCATCCTCATTGTCCTGCATCCGCCTCCAACATGAAGAGAAGGCAGCTCCAGTGGTCAACTTGTTTACCCACACTGTGGGATAATTCATTTTTGAAGACCTCTTAGATGAAAAAATGTGGTTTGGGATCAGAGGCATCTCCAAAGATTAAAGAGGCATACTGAGGCGATGATTTGTCTGCTCTGAATGCTCACAAAGCGCTTATGCCATCAGAGTGTGTGGTGTGTGAAGGAAGCAGGGTCCAATCGCAAAAATCCCAGGCGTGTCGGCAACGCCTTGCAGGTTGCCTCTTGCTGTAGCTCGCAGCTTCATGGATGCAGATGTGTCAATGGACGACCTAGTCACACTGTTTGTTGACTCGATAATGATGAGGTCATTGCGGATCCAACGATGGTCTGTCAGCAGATTTTTGCTTGCTAGACGCTTTCATTCACTGGACGTAGGAGAGGAAGACAGATGGGTAGTGTTAGTAGGCTCCGCCTCAAAAAGGGAACGGCACGCACTGGGTCGCAGAACGTTTCCGCTGAGGTTGATCCGCCAGCTAGAACGATCAGCGGTGAACAACGCTCCTCGCTTATTGACCGTCAAAAAGGTCCAGGACATCTCAAGCTGGGCTTTTTCGATGGAATGCCTTTTGTGTTCAAAATCAAGCGAATGGTATATGCTGCCCTTTGGTAAACGCATCTGTTGAGCAGATTCTTAGGTGTTTAACCACCAAATAATGTATTAGTAACTTGCAGCGAAAATGCTGAGATTGAAATGGAGGAACACTTTGGCCAAAAAATGCCACACCGATGCTGGGAGTTACCAAACACAACTGTCCACATGTCCTACTGCTCCGACTCCTCCTCCTACCGCCACACATAGCGTTCCTCAGGCTCTGCCCAATGTCTCTCTGACGTCGTTGATCTGGGATTCTAACGCTCGGTCTTCAGGCTCCTACCGTAGCCTGGTCACTCACACAACCACAGAACCACCAGAAGCACCCATAATACTCCATTCTCTTCCACCAGTTTGAAGTCCTGCACAGCAGCCAACTGCGGCGAGTTCTAGCACGCCAGCCTTCTGTCTACAGATTTGGGTGAGCAGAAGATATCACTTTAACCATAACCATCCCCAAAGCCAAAAGCCTGAATGGTCGCAATATGCCAGGCCTTTTGGAATGGAAATGTGGTGCTGTTTTCCGTCTTGGTGGGACACTAGATGGGTTTCCGCCAAGTCATGGCCACTTGCCTGCCTCACCAATAATCCAGAGGACGGCAGGCACTTCTTTGCCAGAAAGCTGTCCCTGCACTGGCAGGAACATGTCATCTAAATTTCAAGCGCGTATGTCTCTGCATCTGTGTCGGCAAAGTCCATCGCGACCAACCGTCACAGATGGACTAGTAAGACACAGTCACAAGGCCGCTCTATAGTCTCTGTGCTCACTGGTGGTGAGAGGCTGGATGATGTACTTCTTGGTACGGTAAAAGAACGGATGGCTCTCAGGGCATCGGCGCACAATCTTACATAAACCCGAAGGGATGGTGTAGGGTGTTATTTCCACCCAAAGTGTCCTCTGAGGTGGGCATAGCGGTGACCCAGAAAATGTACAAAAACAAGGAAGTGTTGAATTTATCTGTCTGGAGACCGTCACAACACAAAGGTACAGGTGCTGGGACGGCTACTCCGCAACGAAGATTCCGTGCGCTGGCTGTCGGTGGACAGAACCTTCGTGCCAGTAAGAAGGTGCGTGTGCGATATACAGCGTAATTGATGGAACTATGCCCTTCAAGATCGGTTAGGATGGAGCACCATACTTGCCATGGCCACACGTCATGAACCTTGTCGTCCGAAATTCATAAAGCGACTACCTCGGGTGCTGAGGCTGTTGAGGAAGGTTGAGGTCCTGAGCTAACGTCCACTCGGCCGTGCGCACCTGATTAGTAACAGCCTGGCTGAGTTGCTAGTGTAAGCTTGGGCCTCCCGTCAACCGTCTCATTGTTGCGTGAGGCAAACAGCTGGAATTCCTACCCTCAACTTGCATCCAGGCATATGCACATTACGCAGTATGATGTGACACATGGACCTGATAAGCAGCCTGCTGGACAACTCTAAAGGGTGTTGACGCCAAACGAGAGGTGGAGGGCAGGTGCCTCTGAGCTCTGCACCATCCTTGCCAGTTTTGAAGAAGCACTCCAAATTGGTCAAGTATGTGGACAATGCCTTGTAACGCAAGTGCATTGTCGGTGATCTTAGTTCTGGAACCCCCACCCGCATCCCCCACCATTCTACCTCGGCCGTCCTTGACGGGTATGTCGCGGTTCACAGGACAGGTATAATAGTCCACACCCCCAAAAAATTGGGGGGTCCAGTTCAACTAATATGGTCGGTTTGAAAAGACTGCGCTGTTTTACGGCAGCTTTTAAACTGCTGGGTCGACAGGTTTACTTGTGTCATTACTGCAAGCTCCAGGACCAGATATAGTCAATGTCAGTTCAAACTTAAAATGGTGGTGAAAATGACTCCTGTTTTCGGGCAACTTTTTACATCTGTGTGTAATGCAGGTTTAAGGGTCATCTGCATGCGTTCCAGGACAGGGATAGTCTATGTCCACGTTCAAGTAAATGATGGGTTTCAAATAATACTGCTTCTGGCACTTTTTAATTTGAGGGTCAATGCAGGTTTAAGGGTCCATGCTGTGGTAACAGGACAGGGGAAGGTGATTAGTCTGTGAGTTTTTTTCATGTAACTCTTGTTGCATAATTGTGTTGACTAAGATGTAGCACGTATCCATTTTACTGTTGGTGGTTGTTAATTCCTGCCTGCTTCTCAGGCACTGTTTGGTGGTAGAAATGGAAGGTTGTTGTTCCTCCTCCCATTAGACTTTAATGGCCTGATCGGCAATACATATATTATCGACTATACGGATATCGGCCCTTGATTATTGAAGATATCGACAGATAGACCCGATTGACGATAAGTTGATGATGATATCGCTTCATCATACTCGCGATCAGTACAGGGTTTTTTTTGTTTATGAAATAAATAACCCCTTTAAATTGCCACACAAAATTGTTGTGCTGCACAAATACTTTCTATGGCATTTTCTGTTGGAGTTGCAGATCCTGAGTGTGAAATTTAATCAAAAACTTAAAGGTATTTGAAATTCCTCTCCAAAATCTGCAGCAAAAATTCACAGTAAATATGCCACAAATGTTAGCACAGTCATTCTGCCTACATGTTTTACGTATTTGTTTATGGGACTGCTAAATTATTATTTGCCATCTTGATGGTGTTCCCCCACTCTCAGACAGTATGGCAATCTTTATAGACATCTTGAAAACTGCAGCCCCCCCACATATTGGACCCCTTTACCCCTATCCTTGGTGTGGAAACAACGGCCCCTCAAAAACCCTGTGCAGAACATACAGATGGACGCGCATGTGAGGTATTCTCTATTTTGTTCTTTGAGAGTTCCAAATCCAAACAAATCACTAAAGGTATAGCACCTAGAATGAAGATATAAATTTATAAAAACATAGCTTTTATTAAATAAAATGATAAGTACAGCAAAGTAATACCCCTAAATAATATAAGGCGATATAACTATGCATAAACTGCGTTACCGAAAATGGGGAACCGCCCCGATAGGGGACGACCACAAACAGGAACCTAGCACGTCATACCCTAAATACCCCGCTAAACCCCATATACATCCTACGAAGAAAAAAAGACCGTAAGGAGCAAGTTACAAAAGTGCTCTAAAAAAAAAAGAAAAAAAAAAAAAAAAAAAAAAAAAGGAATTTTTTTATAATAAAAAAAAAAAAAAATTTTTTTTTTTTTTTTTTTTTTTTTTTTTTACTAAAAAAAAAAAGATAAAAAACACAAAAAAAAATAAATAAAAAAAATAAAAAAAAAATAAAACAAACTCAAAAAAAAATATAAAAAAAACAAAAAAAAAACAAAAGAAATAAAAAAAAAAAAAAAAAAAAATAGAAAAAATAACATTTTTTTAATCTAAAAAAAAATAAATTTTTTTAAAAAGGAAATAATTGATATAAATAAATATACAATCAAAACAATTTATTACATGAAAAGAAAATATGTTACAATGGTTTTTTTTTTTATGTTTTCACCACCGAACAGTTTCCACCCCCTTGATAGCGGAGTTCATTACAGAGGGATCAGTTTAATTTTTAGAAGGTAATTAGAACAAAATGCAGTTAATGGCAAATTATAAATGCAACAATCTGAGATGGATAGCATCTAGTCCGCTTTTTTGCATTGATATGCAGCGATTTAATGTCATTGTATGGAGGGTTCCCTGATGCACACTTTTAAGGATCCCCACGTTACGGTTGCTGGGATGTGGCTCGGACGGCAGCAGCAAATTTACAAGTCCAGATGGAAGTATTTAAATAGACAAATGTAATTACAAACACCTGTGAGCTCACTTACCTAGCGGTGTAAATTGCCTTTGGATACCTGCGTGCCGGAAGAACACGTGGAAATGACGTCCAAGAACTACAAGATCTGGCATGCAATGCCGCGATCACACGGCGCATGCGCACTAGGGTTAGTAGCGCATATAGATTGTGCGCAACGAACTACAAGAGCCGGCATGCATTGCCGGAAGTATCCGGCGCGTGCGCATTAGCAATGAGGACATACGTTATACGCTACGGGATTATGCAGGGACCAAAGATAATACCGGCGTTTACATGGTAACTGACAGAATTTTTCACTCGCAGGTATAGAGAGACGAGACTAAGGATAAATAAAACATTAATACACAACGTAGGGCGTTATAAAACTAGCATTATCCACGCCTAATAGCGCCCGCATATGCATACTGGAAACGGCAATATGTAAATACATAAATACTGCCAATACAAACGCTAAATGCAAAGAAAGAAAATATTGGAATACAAAGAAGGACTTGGAACTTGTAAACATACATATAAAGGAGAATGAATAAATAATATTTGTAATATAATAAATGAGATAACTGAATAAGGAAATAATGATACACTGGTAAACTCGTGCACAAAGAATTATTAATTTTAATTTTTAATTTTTAAATAAATGACACAAAAGATAAATAATCGTTTAAGCCCATTGGTTTCAAGGTCTTAAGACTAAAAATCCAATGGGTCTCTCGTTGTAGTAGTTTGCGATCAAAGTCTCTACCCCTTGGAGATGGTGAGACAACTTCAATTACAGAGAACGATAGGGCAAGCGGGTTATCACTGTGGATAGAATTCATATGGCGAGAGACAGGAGAATCCCGTTTGTGAGTGATATCGCCAATATGTTCCAAAATACGACGTCTTAATTCCCGTTTTGTCTTTCCTATATACATGGATGGGCATGTGCAAGAACATTGATAGATTACTCCTTTAGACCTACAATTGGCATAGCTGTACATATGGAAAATCCTGCCTGTAGAAATACATTTTAAAGACTTCGAAACATCGATAAAACCGCATGCCCTACAACTCCCGCACTGTATGTACCTGTTGTTTTTGTTGTTAACCAGGAGGGAGAGGCACGGGACGGAGTATATAAACTATGGACCAAACGATCCCCAATGTTTTTCCCCCTTCTGAATGTGATCACGGGGGCAGGATCGACAAATTGAGATAACATCGGATCCTGGGTAAGCAAGGGCCAAAATCTTTTTATCAGATTTCGAATTTGAATGGATGCATGGTCAAAAGTGCCGATGATACGGGTCACTTCCATGTTATCATTTTGTGGACGAGTCTGAAGAAACAACTTCCTATCTGTGTCACGCGCAAAAGATTAAGCCTGAGATAAAACCTTTCCTGGGTACCCTCTCTCCATAAACCTAGTCTTCAATATATCTGATACTTTTTT
The DNA here is from genome assembly GCA_025379985.1 of Phyllomedusa bahiana. Classification (NCBI taxonomy): domain Eukaryota; kingdom Metazoa; phylum Chordata; class Amphibia; order Anura; family Hylidae; genus Phyllomedusa; species Phyllomedusa bahiana. The sequence continues at coordinate 45,314 of JAODAL010021689.1, forward strand.
ATAAAGACGTAATGAAGAACAGTTCCTCCGGGTTCTGATATATTGGCCTTTTGGGATGCCCTGTTTTAGGGAGCGTTGATGGAAGCTGTCCCATTTCAAGAGACTATTGCCTGCTGTCGGTTTTCTATGAATAGTTGTTTCAAGAGCACCAGTAATAGATTTTTTAATGAGAAGATCCAAAAATATCAATTCACGATCATTAATTTCAAACATAAATTTCAATCCTATAGTGTTGACGTTGAGGCTCTCCACAAAGGTGAGGAACAGATCCCTTGTACCTGACCACAAAATAATAATATCATCGATGTAACGTCCCCAGAAAATGATGTTGTTAACAAAATGTTGGTATGCTTCTGAGAAAACTATAGTACCCTCCCACCAGCCCAGGAACAAATTAGCATATGTGGGGGCCACTGGGGTCCCCATAGCTGTGCCCCTGAGCTGGTGGTAGTACTTCCCATCAAAGGTAAAAAAATTATGGGTAAGAATAAACTGCAAAAGTTTCAACACAAAAGCCCCATGTGTCTGTAAAAAAGGAACTCCTTGTGGGCAGGTAATATTCCACAGCACCCAGACCCCCATCATGGGGTATGGAGCTGTAGAGAGCCTCAACTTCAACTCTACATAGCCACGTATCAGCCTCCACGGTCATGTCCTCCAATTTAACCAAGAGATCTGTAGTATCCCTAATATACGAGGGAAGGGAGGTGACAAATGGACGAAGTATCTGATCAACGTATAGACTTGCATTCTGGGTTAAGTTATTAATACCCGAAATAATAGGCCTACACTTGAGGGGGGTAACCAGCTTATGGATCTTTGGAAGGCCGTAGAAAGTTGACACCTGAGGAAAGGCTGGTAATAAAAAATTATACTCATTTTGGTCAATGACTTGTAAGGAAAGTGCTTCATCAAGAATGTTTTTAAGTTCTGAAAGAAATCTTCCCGTAGGGTTTGAAACAAGCAGACCATATCCCTGTTTGTCCAGTAGGATAGTGAGACACATATTTTTATAGTCCATATGATTAAGGATGACTATATTACCGCCTTTATCGGCAAGTTTTATAACTATCGTCTTGTCCTGCTCGAGCTTTTTTAAAGACAGATATTCATCCTTATTCAAATTGAACCTCTTTTGGGCCAAAATTTCCCCTGTGTGTATTTTTTCCATGCCATTACACACCATCTTCACAAACATGTCTATGTTATCATCTAAGACTGGGGGCATTTTAGTGCTTTTAGGCTGACAGGAGGAAAAAGGGCCCATAGACCTATCTCTTTCATTGTTCTCCAACAATCCCACTAAAGTTTGTACCCCTGAAAAATCTGTAGGGTCTACACCTAAAGATGAACACTCTCGATTTGCTTTCAATTTGAAGAATTTTTTCCACTTTAACTTGCGGGCAAACAAATGGATATCTTTCACCCAGCCAAAGAGATTCATTTGAGTACTAGGAACAAACGACAGGCCCTTGCTCAAAAAAATTGATATCCCCAAACGATAAAACTCTGTCAGAGAGATTTATGATATGCTGTGACGAATTAGAGAGACCCAAATGGCAATTATTAACAGTATTAGTTATTTGCCTGTCAAAACCTTCTCTAAAAAAGAAAGTGAAGGTTGGACTGAGTCGAGGGAGGATTGTTCTGCTGTTGTTGAAGCCGATATTGATGGCATTATATTGGTGGGAGAGGATGGTGGAGCAGATGAAACCAATGAGAACACACCAGTATCTCCATGTATGGGCTGCATATTGCGTTTCTTCCCACCACCCCTTCGTACATTTTTGGGAGGCAACCATCTTGAACGGTTTTCTGCGGGGAATCTGGTTTTATATGGGGACCTATTAAACGTACGATTTTGTGTACGTCTAGGTTCAGAATCCGAGAGATCTGTATCAGTGGAAGAAATATCAGTACCGCTATTATTATTATAGAAAGGTCTACTCAAGGCCAGACCTAGATATGCGCGATTTTCCCTGAATTCAGACAAATCACGTACAAATTGATGATGTTTTCTCTCTTTTAAATGTGAGGTAAATTTATCAATATTATTTTGTAATTCCAGTTCCTTCTGATTAAATTCTGGTTCACTCTTACGTTTGAGTTTGAAACCAATGGGCTTAAACGATTATTTATCTTTTGTGTCATTTATTTAAAAATTAAAAATTAAAATTAATAATTCTTTGTGCCCGAGTTTACCAGTGTATCATTATTTCCTTATTTAGTTATCTCATTTATAATATTACAAATATAATTTATTCATTCTCCTTTATATGTATGTTTACAAATTTCAAGTCCTTCTTTGTATTCTAATCTTTTCTTTTTTTTGTATTTAGCGTTTGTATTGGCAGTATTTGTGTATTTACATATTGCCGTTTCCAGTATGCATATGTGGGCGCTATTAGGCGTGGATAATGCTATTTTTATAACGCTCTACGTTGTGTATTAATGTTTTATTTATCCTTAGTCTCGTCTCTCTATACCTGCAAGTGAAAAATTCTGTCAGTTACAATGTAAACGCAGGTATTATCTTTGGTCCCTGCATATTCCCGTAGCGTATAGCGTATGTCCTCAATGCTAATGCGCATGAGCCGGATACTTCCGGAAATGCATGCCGACTCTTGTAGTTCGTTGCGCACAATCTATATGCGCTACTAACCCTAGTGCGCATGCGCCGTGTGATCGCGGCATTGCATGTCGGATCTTGTAGTTCTTGGACGTCTTTTCCCCACGTGTTCTTCCGGCACGCAGGTATCCAACGGCAACTTACACCGCTAGGTAAGTGAGTTCACAGGTGTTTGTAATTACATTTGTCTATTTATATACTTCCATCTGGACTTGTAAATTTGCTGCTGCCGTCCGAGCCACATCCCAGCAACCGTAACGTGGGGATCCTTAATGTGTCTATCTGGGAACCCTCTACATTGTAGTATCGCTGCATATCAATGCTAAGGGACGTGAGTCTATTCCTATCTCTGATTGTTGCATTTATAATTGCCATATCTGCATTTTGTTCTACCTCTTAAAAATTAAACTGTTCCCTGATGATCCACGCTATCTAAGGGGGAAACGCGTCGGAACATTGGAACATTTTCTTTTATGTAAAAAAATTTTTTTTGATTGTTTATTTATTTATATCACTTTTTCTTTAAGCACTTTTGTAATTGCTTTAGGTATTTTTTGTTCAGTAGGTTGTATATTGGTGGTTTAGGGGTAGTTAGGGTTAGTGACAGTCTAGGTTCCTGTTTGGGGTCGTCCCTATTGGGGCGGGTTCCCCATTTCGGTAGGCAGTTTAGTGATAGTTTTCCTTATATATTTAGGGGTATTACTTGAGTTTTTATATCTTATTTAATAAAAGCTATGTTTTATAAATTTATATCTTCATTCTAGGTGCTATACCTTTAGTGATTTGTTTATTGTACAGTTTATTGGTATACCCAGGTTTCAGAATACTGTATCGAGGGAGTATTCTACACCCTGTGACTATATTGTAGAGGATCTTGTAGCTTTTGTTAGAGTTCCAAATCCACCTCAACCAGTGTTCAGAATTCCCATAGAACAGAACAGAGAGAATCCTCTCTCCACTCTGCAATGAGAAGCTTGGCTGCTGGTTCTCAAGATGGGTGCGAGTCTCAGGCAGAGATAAGGGCAGAGACTGAGAGATATGCTCCCACAAAACCATCCACTCAGATTTCTCCTGCTGATAAGACACACATACACATATGCACACACACATATATATCAATATAGATATGTGTATATATCTATAATTGAAACCAGGAGTTTACATACACTGTACAAAAGGACACATATGCATGTTTTTCTCACTATCTGACATGAAATCAGAATAAACCTTACCCATTTTAGGTCAATAAGGATTACAAAAATTATTTATATTTGCCAAATGCCAGAATAATGAGAGAGATAATTTTTAAGACGTTTTTATTACTTTCTGCAAAGTAAAAAGTTTACGTACATTTCATTAGTATTTGGTAGCATTGCCCTTAAACTGTATGACTTGGATATCAAATGTTTTGGATATCCTTCCACAAGCTTCTCACAATAGTTGGAAGGAATTTGGGAATTTTGCAAAATTTTCAGTTTCTCTGATTTTTCTCTTTAATGGTATGTATTTTTGGAGAAAAATGTACATTGTTATTTCATTATATAATCTACTGACAACATGTCAAAATTTGGTATTTATTTGTAGTAAATGAGAAACCTTCAAAATAATAAAAAAAGAAGCAGCGCTCTCAGTCCTTAAATAATGCCAAGAAAACAAGTTCATGTTTCTTTAGAAACAATAAAACTAATATTTTACGTCAGGAAGAGTTCAGAAATCAATATTTGGTGGAAGACCCATGATTTTTTCATTCAAAATTTCTTTTGGCCTATTCCTAGCACTTGCTTTGCCATCCAGCTTGTCCTATTGCAACAGGATTGTGAAGACCACAGCAGTGTTTTTTATACTTTCATTAAATAAGATTTGGTTCAGGTGATCACCTAATCAGAAGCACATTAAAGGGGTTTTGCCACGATGTAATGTTGACGTGGCATCCATCAAAATGTGTATTTAATCACTTTTCTAAATATATGTGATTACAAAAATTGCATCCTGAGAGAGCTACAGGCTGCCTTATCTGCACTTAATTACTTAAAAGCTTGCATTAGATACGACCAGGCAGAGTGACAGCAGCTGCTGGCCGGTCTTGAGCAGAGCACACTTCTTATCTGATGAAAGGGAGCATGAAGAAGCTTTCAAGGGGCTGGGGAGAAATATGTTGTCTTTTGTATACAGAATCCACTAGTTGTAGTGTGATTATCTCGGTAGATCCCTGCTTTATCTGATGACAGGGAACATGAAGGAGCTTTCAAGAGGCTGTGGAGAAAGGTGTTGTCTTTTGTATACAGAATCCACTAGTTGTAGTGTGATTATTTGAGTGAACATTGCACACAATCCCTTATGCATGGCTCTGTGCACTGGCAGTCTCTCAGCGTGGCTTGTTTGCTTTTGCTTCTTAGCAGATAAGGCACTTCCTGGCAAAACCCCTTTAAGTAGAAGGAGGTGGACTTTGATTGGAATTCAACTGACACTGGAATGGAATGGCTGAGATGCTGATTTTTAGAAAACTATGCAGTGGTCTCTTAATTTTTTCCAGAGCTGTATATATATATATATATAAATATATATATATAAATATAATATATATATATATATATATAATATAAATATATATATATAAATTATAATATATAATAATAGATAGATAGATAGATAGATAGATAGATAGATAGAGTGGCAGGGTGACCCAAGGTAGTCCCTTATTTCTGCCAAGCGAGATAGCTGCAAGCAACATGCCACCAAGTTTACCTGGCCTTGGTGGCATAGGAGCCAGTCATGTATGTTGTCAGCCACAGTAATCGGTTGGCAGCTGTGTATAGTAGTGTGGTTTTTTCAGCTGTTCCCGGGAGTAGGCAACGTGTTAGGTGGGTGGCTTCTCCCTGTGTTTCAGAACAGGCTACAAGTGGTCTGGGGACATAGTTTGCTACCTGACAGTGGAGCAGTAGTGGCGCTAAGGAGAGAGCTCTAGTCCCCAGAGGCTTGAGGGAAATCTGTATAGTGTACTGGATTGTGAGTATGTGTTTTGGTGGTGCTGGATGTTAAATCCAGACCACGTTAGAGAGGGTCTCTCTAGAGGTATAGTAATTGGCTTTGGTTTGTTTTTATGTATTTCTTTTATGTGCCTGACCAATAAAACTGAGTTAGGCCAGTTGCACTAAACCATGTGGCTCGGGTTACCTGTGTGCCAAAACTGTTCTACCAAGGATGGTAATCCTGAGAGCTAAAGACTTTTTTGTACGGCTTGAAGAGTCATTCAGCTGTTTCAGGATTTTTGCCCTTCATCAGTGCAGAGCAGTGCTTGCTGGCTGGCATGCCCATAAAGCCAGCCAGCAAGCTCTGCTCTGCACTGATGAGGGGCGAAAACCCGAAACAGCTGTAAGCAGATTAGTTATGCTGGCTTGGCTAACATCCATTTTGCTATCCAAAAGACTCTGGGAGTCAGAAGCACATTGAGGAATTGTAACATCCAATTTTCCCATAATGCCTTGTGATAGTTTTTTTTCATGTAATGTATGTACATTTTTTTTGTATTAACTTTTTCATGAATATTGGTCCATTACCGCTCTAAAAATGACAGCAGGCCTAGAAGAAGATCATCATATTAGAGTTTTCACTTCTGATGGTAACTTTGATCTTCCCAATAACCCTGGTGTGTTGAGTACTGGGGTAATAGTAACAATGGGTTAGTATCAGGCTTCGGATGAAAAAAATTGCTGCTGGCTGAGCCCAAGTCCTAAGACTGGAATAAAAAGGTAAAAAAACCACAAATAATTTTTATTTAAATTATTACTGTCCTCAGCCCTTGTTGCCTATTTTATTAATAAAATGGATCCACTGCTGGTCAGACATAGTCCAATGAGTCCAACATAGTCTAAAGGGGAAACATGTATAAAAATAAAAACATTACAAAAAACATGACAGTACAAAACTCTATTGCATCCCCTGCAGATTATGCATGTGGCTAATCTTCTGGGGTTAAAGGGTATGGAGTTTAACCTGTACAATATGATTCTGGAGGTTACCAAGGTTGCACAATCTTCAGGGGGATGGTCCTCTTCCCCGCCCACCATTGTGTTATGCATCCTAGTGCCAACACAAAGTCCAACCCCCCTATTACCTCATATCCCCCCTTACCTCCACATATCGCCTTATAAACTCACCATAACCTCTACTGATCTCCCCAAAAAACCTTCACCTCCACCTATAACTCCATAACCTCCCCACCTCCACCTATTACCCAAAAGCTCCACCGCGTCCACCTATCACACCATAAACTCCACAAAACCTCCAACTATCATTCCATAACCCTCTCACCTCCATCTATCACCCCCCCACTACCTCCATCTATCACACCATAATCTCCACATAATATCCGCCTACCAGCCCATAGCCTCCTTGCCTCCTACCACTATATGGTCACTGTGTAGAGATAATATACAGTCATTCAGAACCTGTGTACAATGGTTTCTACCACTATGTGATTACTGTATGGTGATACTATACAGTCTGCAGAGCCTGTGTACAATGGTATCTACTATTTTATGGTCAATGTATGGTGGTAATATAGTATACAGTCTGATATAGTCAATATATGGTGGTAATATAGTATACAGTCTGCAGAACCTGTGTACAACTATATGGTCACTGTATGGGGTAATATACAGTCTGCAGAGCCTGTGAACACTGGTATCTATCACTATATGGTCACTGCATGGCAGTTATATAGGTAATAGTATAATGGTTTAGATTCAGGGACAGTTTGGCGGCATCTCCCAGGTCTCCTAGATGCTGTATAGGCTATCCAATGTCTAGGAAAGCTGAGTGATTGAAAACCCCTCAAAATAGCTTTCATCTAGAGCAGTTACACAGTTGGGTGTAGTAGGTGTGGTCTTTTGTGAAGGGGTGTGGTTTCATACAAAGAGGGCATGGTTTATGAAAATTCTAGGGGCAGTAAGCTATGCACACTGGAGCTCTGCATCTCTCTGAAGGCCACTTTCAAAGTTGGCAAGTATGACCATAAAGAGTATTGTAGCAACAACAATAAATTGTGGTTCTCATCTGTGATAGAAGTTTTTTGCCCTGCAGTTGCTTTAAACTCTGAAACATGCCTGATGCTTCTGCTCTGGGATCCCAGCTACCACATGGGAAATTTTCATCTCTTTTTCTTTAAATTCTGTCATCATTCTGCTGATTTTGTTAGATAACAGTTTGCAGGTTATCTATACTCCATAGTCATTCTGTATTCTGTAACTGTCATGTCAAGACTCACAATTTAATTTAGCTTTGGATGTAATAGGAGTAAAACCCACAATGTGCTATAAATCAATAAAGAGTCAATACAAGCTTAAACAAAGCAAAGGATTTGCACTAATACTCCATATTTCATGAAGTCTTCAACTGGAAATGTAAAAGTATTGGATGTGGATTTTTTACTGTAATAACAGTGACATCCATCTATAGAAACAGCATTATTTTCTTGTAACTTTAATTCTATTGTTTCAAATATTCCCCATATTTTATTTTGTGTGCATTACACTTTTATCAGTTTTTATTTTTAAAGATAAAGTTATTCATGTTTCACAACAGTAACAGAAATCTTCAGCTCTGGATACAGTGGAATCTTTCTAAGTGCCACTTTTTGAAAGACAGTGAGCTGACAGAAAAATATTGTACTGAATTCCATCATGGATCAACTGCCATATTGTGAAACACTATAGCTCTGAGATGTCAATTTGATTCTGGTTGGTCAAAACCTATTAATGATGCTCTGGTGAACTTTCATCTCTGTGGAAAGATAGAAGTTACTGAAAAGGCCAAAAGACAAATGAAATCCTTACTTTAATCATTTCGAATTTGCAGTAATATTCCAACCATACACTAAACATATTTGCCAATTACTGTCTTTAACTTTCTATTTAAAGAAAATATCTCTCTAGACAGGATTCTATATTAATAGTAAGTGAATGCTATTGTACCCACTCAACTCCTCACAACAAAAAACCCGGGGGCCTTTAAGGGGAGTTTAATGAAAATAAATCAGCCAGGGGGAAAATTACCCCAAATTTTGGGCCCTGGAATGTAACAGGTCAGTGATTGTCTTTGCCTACTTACCAAGATTTTGGAAAGCTTCTGTAAAAATAATGGGACATGTATGAAAACTGGAGCAGACTAGACAGTCGTACTTCTCAGTAGGCTAATGTAGCATTTATATTGTAGGAAAGGTTGCACAGTAGGTTGAGCCATTAGTTGGCTATGACAAAGGTCGATGGTCGATGTCGGCCATATCGACAAGATATTCGATGGGGGCGAGATGATGACGCCGGAAATGACCATAAAGTTATTGGGAGAGAAACAACACCTTCATTCTTTCACCCAAACAGGGTGGAAAAAGCTGGAATTAAAATCCAAAACAGTCAAAAGGGATACGTGCTACATCTTAGGCAAACACTTAGGTTATAAAAGCCACAGAAAAAAAAAAAACACGAACCAATTCCCCTATCCCTGTCTTGTCCCCCGCATGACCCTTTTAAACCTGCATCACCCACAAATTAAAAAAACCAGAAGGCAGTATTATTTTAACATCATTTTTTTGAACTGGAAAATTGATATCCCCATAGGGGAAAAGCAGCTGAGCCCCCCAACCGCATGGGGCCCCCCGATTAAAAAAATGCCGGAAAAAGAGTTTTCAAGCACCATTTAAATTTTTTCTGGCATAGACTATTCCCCCGTCCTGGCCACAGCATGAGCCCAAACCTGCATTGACCCCGATTTTAAAAAAGTGCCCCGGAAAAAAAGGGTTTTTCAACCACCATTTTTGTTTTCATGGACATTGAATACCTGTCCCCGGGCCACAGCATGAGCCCCAAACCTGCATGACCCAGATTGAAAAGTGCCCGAAAAAGGGTTTTGACCCCCATTTTAGTTTAAACGGTATTGAATTACCGTCCTGGCCCCCCAGCATTGAGCCCCAAACCTGCAGACCCCCGATTAAAAAGGGCTGGAAAAAGGAGTCTTTCAACCCCCATTTAGTTTCATGGCAAATTTCTGCCTTGTCTGGGTAGCGCTTGCCCTCCCAAGAGTGCGGACCAATTTGGGTTCACTTGGAAAAACTGGTGGTTAACGCTCCGTTCACCCCGGTGCCCTTTTTTTTTGGCATTATTTTTTTATTTTATCAAGTGCTGGAGGAATTGTTCTGTACTTTGTTTCCTGTCCGTGCTCCTTTACTCCAGTCCTCTGAATTCCCACATTGGTCAAGTTTTCTGTCCCCCCTTTTTACAATTAGAGGAATTTTTTTACCCGCTATTTTGTACATGAAGTTTTTTTTGTAGTTTAATTCTGAAAACACATTTTTAAAAAAAAGGATGGAATCCCACCATGTCTTTGTTTCTCTTTTTTAATTGTAAAATGGGTTGGTCTCAAAAAAGGGATTGTGCTATGTAAAGATCTTGAAAAACAAATCATTTTGAATTTGTGTCCCCTAACAGTGTCCTACCTATTCCCTGTTTCTGACAGCACCATACCCCCTTTTTGTTGAAACAAAAATTTTTATTTAATAGGACCCGTGTATGCTGCATGTCACAGCAAAATGCCCCAAAAATTCAAAGCTGACCCCTTGAGCCCTTTGGAAACTGTGAAGAAAAAAAATGCTGTTAGAAAAAAATTTTTTTTTAATGGACCTTAGTAAGCTGAAAGTCACAGCAAAATGCCCCCAAAAAAATTCAAAGATGACCCTTGAGCCCCCTTTGGCAATTGTAAAGAAAAATGTCTGTTTAGAAAAAAACATTTTATTATAATAGGACCCGTAGTATAGCTGCATGTCACAGCAAAGCCCCCCCAAAAAATTTAAAACATGACCCTTGAGCTGCTTTGGGGCAATTTTGAAAAACAATTTTCTTTTTTAGAAACAAAATTTTTTAGAAAAAGGGGCCCCGTAGATTGCTGCATTTCAAAGCGCATGACCCAAAAAAATTATAATATGACTTCTCAGCCATTTTTTAAAAATTGTGAGGGAGAAATGCCACTTTAAAAAAACACTTTTTTGTTCCAAAGGACCATGGGGTTTTGCTGATCTCACAGCAAAATGGGGGCCCCAAAAAATTAAAATATGATTCTTTTTTAGCCATATTAAAAAAATTTTGATGGAGAAATGCCTTAGAAGCCCCTTTTTTGTTTCCAAAGGACCATAATTTTGTGTATTAAAAAGCAAAAACCCAATACCCTTGAATTGCGAAAACTTCTAAAGATAAAAAGGATAAATTGGGTCGGGGTTGTCAGAAAACCTTGCTGGTCCCCCTTTTCGTTCCCCAAAAGCAAAACAGCAAATGAATGTTGGGGAAAAAGAGAATAAAAATTTCAGTAAGAAATGAAACATTTTTTAAAAAAAAAGTTTTTCGAGAGGACCCTTTTTGTTTGAAGAGGAATGTGAAGTAGACCCGGAAAAAATAATCGGGGGGACCTTGGCAATTGGGGGCCCCAACTCATCAGAGATCCTTGCCTGTTCATCTTGTGAAAGTCAAACGACCACATTATCTGTGGGGAAAGCCGGATGCGTTTGTCTGAAATGATTTCCCCAGCTGTGCTGAAGGTCTGTGAGAAAAGGCTGGTCTGGGGGAAACACCTCTATGGGGGGGCGAGCGAGCGGGGGCCTTTCGTCCTTTTTTGGATCCCCCAGAAAAGTCTATTGGGCCCGGAACATAAAAAAAACATCGGTGTTGAGACGCAGATAGTTGTGCCCCAGTTTAAAAGCTGGTCTTGTGTGTTGGATGTTTGCCCTGCATTGCATGCGTTTGGGGAGGTGGTAAAAAAAGATTGCCAGAGGTACCCATTGGTTCTGCCACCTTGCTGCTGCTGTTGGCCGCTACGGCTATTGGCCCTTAGCGTCACGTCGGATGTTGTTCAGCCGTGAATTTGGGGGAACGTGAAGCCAAAAAAGCAAAAAGATGACTCCAGTTTTATCAATCAGCAAGGTCTCCTTTTTTCCTTTCACTTTTCTCTATTTGGGGGGGGGAAGGAAAGTGTGAGTTTTGTTTTTTTTTTACCCGGGGGGCCCAGGAGGGTGGGCCAACCCCCGTATGTTGTTATTTTGTGGCCTTAATGGAGGATCATGTTTGGGGGAAATGGGCATCCTAGCATCATGGGAGTGGAGCCCTTTTTTCCCAAGCCTTGGGGCGGGGGGGCACTAGCAAAACTGTTTCCTCTCTTCCTCCTGCCTAAATTCGCGCCAACCTCTTTTCCAAGGCAGGGCGTCGTAAAGTGGTGTCGGGAATACCCCCTCCTCCTCCTCCTCTCCCCCGCATCCCCCCCGCTTCCTCCCGGCACAGCTTCAACACAGCCCCCGACTTGCCTGGATGATGCCCCCTGGAGCTGATGCATGCCTTTCATTTGCCCCCGGCCCCGAACCCCTGCCTAATGAAGACCGATAAAATTGAGAAAGTCGGGCCTTGTAGATTCGACGGAGAGAAAAACTCCCTGTCCGATCTGTGTCCGTCTCCTTTCCCCCCTCGTTGGGGGGGGACCTGTTGTTTCAGAGTGTCCAACGATTTTTTCCCGAACAAGATCACCCAATGCCCCTGCTGACAAGGGCATCGTCCGCACTGATCATTTTTGGGGGCTTCTTAAAAACTGGCAAGGTGGTGCAGAGCTCTTTCACCCCCTCCCCTTCGGTGGTCACAACCCGAGGGGCCGCACCGTGCTTGTAGGCATGTGTCACTTCGTACGCGTAATGGATTGCGCTGCTGCCCCAATCGTGGAGCATGTGGAGGGGGAATTCCAAACGTGTTGCCACGTCCAATGAGAGGTTGAGGGGAGGCGGCTGAGCTGCAAAGCGCCAGGCGGGACGAAAACAGGGGCGAACGGCGGAAGTGCGAACTTAGATTGGCCTTCCTCAGCAGGCAGTCCGACCTGGGAGCTCTTTAGAAATTTTGGAGACAAGGTTCATGACCCTGTGGCAAGGGAGTGTCCAGCCTACCGATTTAAGGGGGCCAGCGATTTCGCCAGTTATCGCCACTACCTTTCTGGAAAGGTTCTTGGGCCCCCCGCCAGCGCTCGGTCTCGTTGGGGAGGCGTCCACAGTCCGACCTGTGTGTGGAGGTTCCAAGACGATTAAAATTTTAAACGGCCTGGTTTCTTTTGGGCACGTGTGCCCCAGAGGACCTTGGGGGAAAGAACCCCCAAAACCCTCCCTGCGATTTTGAAGAGCGTCGCCCCAGCCCGAAGCCCCCCGCACCCCCCCAAGAATCCACCAGCTCACCGTGAGCTTCAAGAGATATGGGCCTTGGCCGTGCTTACTAGTCCATGTGTCGGTGTGAGATGGACTTTTGGCCCCAGATGCAGACAACGCGCTTAAATTTTTGTGACCGTGGCTGGCCGGGAGGGACGGCTTTTCTGGTAAAAAAAACCTGCTCGCATTGGTTTGGGGGGCAGGAAGGGCCATACGTGGGGGGGAACCCATCTGTGTCCACAGGTTAAGGGAAAAATTTCAAGGAAAACCTGGCAAGCCGAATTCAGGGCTTTTTTTTTGGGTGGTTTGGGTTTTAAAAATGTTTTTCTGCCCCAAAGGGAAGACACAAGGCTGGTGCTAGATGGCAATTACGGCGGCGGTCATCAAAGGGGGGAAGGGGAAAGGGGGAAGAGGGTCTCTGGGGGTGTGGTGGTCTCGGGGACGGTGGAGGGTGAAGCGGAGGTGATCCTTATCTGACTCTGAGGACAGGGCAGTAGGAAAAACTTGGTGGTGGCGGAGGAGGAGGGGCGAAGACAGAGGGGTGTGACGGGTTTGGGGGCCCGGGTTTGGTTGGCCTTTTTTGGCCAAGTGTTCATCCTTTTCGACTCATGCAAATTTGCTGCATTGACTAGACATGTTGGTGGTGGTTAACCACCTAAAGGGTTTTGCCCCTTTCTTATCGTTTCGGCAAAAAGGGGGGCATTTGACATGCTGGGTGAACAGAGGCTTTCTCAAGAAGGCCCCGGCTTGAGAGGTCCCGGACCTTTTTGACGGCGATAAGCGAGGAGGGGTTTGCCCTGACCGGGGGTGGGGGAATCTTCAGGGACTTTGCGACCGCCTCTCCCTTTTTTGGGCGGGAACCCAATGACACTACCCCCTCTTTTTCATCCTCGTCCAGTGATGTAGCGCTGAAGCAAATTTGCTGAAAAGACCACGTGGGATCCGCAATGTTTATCTCATCATCAACAAGGTGACTTCTTCCCTGACTTCTGATCCCGGAGCTCGGGTAAAAGCAAGAGGGATGCAAGGCGTTGCCCAAGCCCGGGATTTTTTCGATTGCCCGGGTTCGTTCTCCCCCTTGATGGCATCGTAAATGGGCGTCAGAGCAGAAAATTTTTCCCCCCCCTTTGGCCCCTCTTGACCCTTTTTAACTTGCCTTCTGACCCCAACCGCATTTTTTCATAAAAGAGGTTTTCAGAAAAATGGATTATCCACAGTGGGGGGTTTACACGATTGAATTTGGGCGGGCTTCATGTTGGACGGAGCTGGTGATGCTGGATGAGGGACATTTGTGGCCGGGGAATGGGAGGACGAGGAGGGAAAGACTGCGGATTCAGGTTGCTTTAACCACTAAAGGGAAAGGGATTGGCGGTTTGCTTTTTCGTTACTGAGATTCCCCAGGGGGCCCTAAAACCCCGCGATGACAGACCTGACGGTCCTGCAAATGGGCAATCCGTGGCAAGGGGTGTTGTCGCCAGCAATGGAAGGAGCACCTTCTCTCGTAACCCCTACCTCCATGTTCCCACCCCCCTCTTTGCTTTGGGTTTCCACCTTTAATTTGCTTTCCCTGTTCAAGGGAAAAATAAAAAGTTGAGAAGGGGATGGAAGAGTTTTTTTAAAGTTTTTCTTATTAAAAGACGGCAAATCCAAAAGTATTCTTCCAAAAACCCCAAATTTAAAAACAAAATTGCTGGATTTTAAATTTAAAATGCAAAAGGGAGATCTATTTAACAAAATTGACTGGGCCAAAAATGAAAAAAAAACCTGTCTGAAAAAAGTATTTCGGATATTAAAAAGGGATTTTTTGGGACCTATTTAAATTTTTCCGTGGTGACTCAAAATTGCTGTATTCAAAAATTTTAACTGCAAAGTAGATCTATCAACAAAAACTGGCCTGCGCCCAAAAAAGAAAAAAAAACCCCGTTTCTGAAATGTATTGGATAATTTAAAAAGGGATTTTTGGCACTTTTCAATTTTACCCGTGGTGACTACAAAATTCTGTTTCCCCATTTAAATGCCCAAAATAGATTTTATCAACAAAGCTGGCCTGCGGGCCCAAAATTGGGAAAAAAAACTATCTGAAATGTATTCGGATTTTTTGGTTTTTTGGCACCTTTCAATTCCCTGTGGTGATCAAATTGGTATTACATTTAAGTGCAGGTGCCTCAAATGAAAAAAAGCTGTATGCGCCCAAAATGAAAAAACACGTATCTGTAATGTATTGGAAATAAAAGGTTTTTTTGGCACCTATCAATTCACCAGTGGTTAATACAAAAATTCTGTATTCACATTTAAGTGCAAGATGCCTCAATGAACAAAGTGTATGCCCCAAAGTGAAAAAAAAAACTATCTGTAATGTATTCGGATAATAAAAAATATTTTGGACCTTCAATTCACCTGTGGTGACTACAAAATTGCTGTATTCACATTTAAGGCAAAGTAGATCTATCAACAAAGCGGCCTGCGCCAAGTGAAAAAAAACACGTTTTGAAATGTTTGGGATAATAAAAGGTATTTTTGGCCCTTTCAATTCCTGTGGTGACTACAAAATTGCTGTATTCACATTTAACTCCCAAAGTAGATTATCAAAAAAAAAGCGGGCCCTGCGCCCAAAGTGAAAAAAAAACGTATTAAAAATGTATTCGGATAATAAAGGTATTTTTGGCCCCTTTTTCAATTCATGTGGGTGACTAAAAAATTTGCTGTTTCACATTTAAGTGCAAGGTCCCCTCAATGAAAAAAAGCGTAGTGCCCCCCAAAAAAGGAAAAAACACGTATCTAAAATGTATTCGGATAATAAAAGGTATTTTTGGCCCTTTAATTCACCTGTGGTGTACAAAATTGCTGTATTCCCCCAATTTAAAGTGAAAGGGGCCCTAAAATGAACAAAGCTGTAGGGCCCCAAAAGTGAAAAAAACGTATCTAAAAATGTATTCGGATAATAAAAGGTATTTTTGGCCCCTATAAACCCTTTGGCTGATCAAAATTGCGGGGATTTAATTTAAATGCAAGGTGGCTATATAACAAAGCTGGAAGGGCAAAATTGAAAAAGAATCCTATTGAATGTATACTGATAAAAAAAAGGGAGTTTTGCACCTAAAAGGGGAGACCTGCAGTTTTCTAAAAAAGGTGTGTACCCTAATAAAAAGTTGGGCTGCCCAAATATCGGGAAATTTTTAAATTTTAAAAAAAACTGAATAAAAGCTTTGCGTGCAATGTCAAACAAAAGTCTTGGTGGAAACTTATCCAGTATTCTTTATGAGCTTGTCTGTGTTGCCCGGGGCCCCCCTCCCCCCCCCCCCCCCTCCCGTGTTATTTTTCGGTAGTGCCCTTTTTAAAAATTCTCTATACTACATAAATCTTCCAATCTTATTAACTAAGTTGTAAGGTTCACAGTTTTCAGTAGAGCTTTCTCTGTGAAAAATAGAATTTTTTCATGAGCTGTTTGGAAAGGCAGAGCGACGTCCCTATTGCTAGGAGACGCTGAGGACATTTTGATCAAAACGGGAAAGGGTTTTCTATGTAAAACGAGGTCATGTGATTTTTCCAGCCAATCGCAACCTTCACATCCCAGTCATGATTCGCACAACATCTACCCCCTTATTTTGTAAGCTGATTTGAGGCCCCCCAAAATGAAGGAAGCGCCAAAAAAAATGGCACGATTTTTTTGTGATGCAAGTTTTTTAAACCAAAAAAATTATCGCATGATCTAAAAATTTAGATCAACATACAAACTGTGGCGATTTCAACTTTGTCGATAATAATCGCTCAACACTAGTGCACAGCACTATACAAATGTGTCCCATTGTGAGACAAAAACATTAGCCAAAAAAGTACCTTGAGACAAATTTTGTCTCAGTCTCGCCGCTTTGAAAATGGAATGGATTAGTACTCCCATTTCTGAGACACATTCTATCAAGACACATTCATATATGTGTCTAACCTAATGAATTTATCACAATACGCCCACTAAGAATTGCCATAGACAAAACTGTTGAGGATTCTCACATAAATATATATAAAGGCAGCACACCAGGGATTAAAGATGAATCTAATTTCTTTTATCCCTCCATAAATCACGACAACAAAGACCGTTTGCCGTTGAAATGTCGTGATTCAGAGAGAAATAAAATATATTTCATCAATCTTTAACCCCTGAAAGGCTGACTTTGTTTATATTTATGTGGAACTGCTCTGTTAGACTCCTTTGATTCAGGACTTGGAGGATTTGTTCATTTATATTCATAAGATTAGTGCTGTGGGAACTTTCTTTTGTTTGTTAAAACTGTCGAGGATGTTGGAGGTGCGCCAATTTTTGGCGCAAGACCTTTGATAAAGATTTCAGACAGAGCACACAACAGTTTTTTTTTGGTGCAAATCATGCCAGAAAACTGGCATTGCCCAATTCATACATGTCCTCGTCTCTGATTGATTGGTGGCTGAATGAGGGATTTCTCTTTGTTATAAAAGAGGCATCCAGCACCCATAAATTACTATGGAATCATTCTCTGAAATGTATTATACTGTACTGTATTCAGATTTTATCCAAAAATAAAGTGGACTATTTTAACAGTCTATGGTATTCTGGGTACAGTCTGGGTGGCAGGTTCATCCATTTTTTCATGTAAACCACCCCCTATTTATGAAACATGGCCGGACCATTGTAAACTTGGCACTTCTTACCGTATGTTTCACCCATACACCCTAATAGATTGTAAGCTCTCATGAGCAGGGCCCTCACACCTTGTGTCTCATTTTTAAGTACTTTTAATGTGTAATGACTGTATGTTTACCCTTGAATTTGTAAAGTGCTGCGGAATATGTTGGTGCTATAGATATAAAGATTATTATTATTATTATTATTATTATTATTATTCTAAATGCATATTTTCATCTTTTGAAACACTTATCAGAACACCACTCAACATTTATCCATGTAGCCCATTTGCTACAGCTAAGGGGGAAGCTGGCTTTTCTTTGTTTGCTGGACTCCTTTTTAGTAATGCAGAATACCCTAATCCAGGTCTGCACAACGCACAGCCCATGGCCCACATGCGGTCTTGCACAGCATTTCTGGTGGCATGTAACATGGCATGGCCAATGCTAATCTTGTTCCAAGATGTTTGGTACTAACAGATTTGGAGGTGGTCAAGGGAGAGGGCCCCAGTGAAATCCTGGGATGGTCCCAGGCTAGTTTAAAGAGGTCCAGGGGTATTTCCAGAAAATCTATCTCCGACATGCTGCAATGTTGTGCAAGTCTGCCTTTACCTAATGTTCCGTCCACAGGATGAGTATTTCAAGTCGGAATCATTGCAAATTCCAACTTGATATACTTGTCAGAAAACAAAAGTAAATCATTCCCATTGACCTCAATAAAAAAATATGCATTGTAGTTCATACATCGTGTGCTTTTGACGGCCGGTTTTTAAACTTAGAAAAACTTAAAACATGTTTGTTCTCTGGTTATATTCCACATAGAGTATTAAGATCAATGGAGATGGCTAAAAACCTTTGGATTTGCATGCGCCATTGTTGTAACTTGGCGCCAACACTCCAGATTTAAATAGATATAGAGGAGTGTATAATACGACAGTATGAATAAAAGTGCTATGCGCCAAACATGCGGCAAACTCAAAATTGATGCATAGAATGTTTTGCGCCAAACTTTGTATTGCAGTTCCGCACCAAACTTTGCTGCAATTAAATGTGTCTTCAAGAACACATTGCACCACGTTTGGCCATACCCTATGTTTGTTCCATATATCTATGGAACCGGAAATATATGGCAAGAAAAAAAAGGCGAATGCAAATTCACAGATATCGCCCCTTGCGTAAAACGCGTCTGAAACACTTGTATGTAGTTTTGGGGGTGGATCTGCACCCAAAACCACTAGGGCATAAATGGGACTCATTTCTGACTATAAATCCCATGAATAAAAACGACTCTAAATCCACATGTAATACATGTGAAATACTCGTCCAACACGGATTTCAACGGGAGCATCCGATGGGTAAATTTTACTTGTCCTCTGCACGTACCCTAATTTTAATATACAGCTTTTCCCTTTACTTTTATTTATATAGGTTTTTTATCTTCCTTCACACATGTAGGAAATTTCTACCTGTGCAGTAGACTTTGCTTTGTGAAAAAAAAACCTTTTAAACACTTTACTTCCAGTGTAGGGCCTATGGCATTCTTTATCTTATGCAGACACTTTCACAAGCACAACTGAAACAGTGGAAAAATGTTCCAAAGGTATTAAAAATCTGAGACAAATTGTAAATATTTAACTTCTATAAGCTGTTTCACAGTTATAATAGCACATATTTCCAATAGAGGTCTTGATAATGAAACAAGCAATGGCCTGCAGGTGGCTTCAGACCTATCCTGTCATCCAAAGCCAGGTTTTTAGCATGAAGCACAAACTGTATGGAGAATGTTTATTGCAATTCCCTGCAGCCTATACATCCTGAAAGTATAAACGCTGGTAAAAGAAGTTGATGAAATATGGATTCCCAGTGTACTTTTTCTTGGCACACAGTGAAAATGCATGTAGACTTTGTAAACAAAGCTGAGTCATGTAGAATAACAATTAGACATTGACTGTTTAATTCTTAGTTAGACTTCCACTCCTTCTACTTCCTTCGCTCAAGAAAAGGTGAAGTAATATAATTGTCCTTTGTTCTTTCTCATGGGAAATGCAAAGGCTGATTAAATGTGCCAGTGACTGCATCATCTCATTATTATTCTCACAGGGGGAAATTAGTTAAAGTATTATAATCACTGGTGATTGTTTTCTATATTTAGCACATTTTCATCAGCTTTTTTCATTAACATGGACATATTAGAACACAGCATGACTAGAATACCTGGTAACATATATTGCACCATTAATTGCCAGAAACCAGCAAGTGTTTGATTTGTTTTGGAAACATAAACAACACATGGACAGTAAAATCTAAGCCATTTACTACATGCATGGTTAGCCTGTGGCTTCTCAGCTCTTATTTGACTACAAGTCTCAGCATGACGTGCAGTGTTCTTCCTGTTTTGTATCAACAAGGTTTTGTGATAGTTGATAAAATGTTGGAAAAGAAGGTAAGTATATGTGCAGATGTATTTAGGCAAAAGAAGCATTTGAGAAGAAATTTCTTAAGATGCATGTTCTGCAAAGTGTTTCAAAAAACCTGAATATAGATCTTTAGATTTCTACTTGTTCTGAAAGTTAAATGACTTTGGTATTGCACAGTCTGGTATTCAATGTATCAAAACCCACAACCCTTGACTGCTACTACCTCACCGATCCTCTCCCAACCTACCCTTTTCTCATCAATTCTCAGATACTTAAAATGAATTAAATTGGGCACAGCAGCTATTTTATTAAACAAAAATGACATTTAAAATAAAAACTCTATTATCCCCTTGCTACTGCAGGTAGTTTTGACCCTGAAAGTGGTGCATTCTGTTTTCGTCACCTTCCGAGAGCCCTTTTTTTATCCAGCCATATAAGCCATACAAGAGCTTGTTTTTGAACGGCATGAGTTTTATTTTTTGATGGTATAATTTTGGGGACCATATAAGTTATTTACTTTTATTAACTGTTTTTGGGGGAATGAAAAAAAAACAACTATTCCATCATTATTTATTATCTTTACATTTTTTGCCATTCGCCATACGGCATAAATAAGCCATTAACATGATTCTGTCGGTCAATACATTCAATCATTATTTATATGTATGCCACTGGTGAAAAGTTTAAAAATGTCAAAACAATTTCAGATTTTATTGATATTTACACAGTTTATCTTTAAAATGAAAGAGAAGAAGAAATAAGAAGTTAAGATTAAACAAAATATTTTGTTTCAACAAATTAAATCTAGATTTGTGATTCAAAGTAGCCCCTCTAGCTGATATAACAGCTTTACACAATCAAGACATTTATTCTACAGTTGCATTCTGACATTGTCTAGAGATATATTCCCAACTTTGTTGCAGAAGTTCCCACAAAAGTACTGCACTTTTAGGTTGCTTTGCTTATTCAATTCATCCCAAACAAACTCAATGGAGCATAAGTTTGGAGACTGTGTAGGCCACTTCATACTTTGAAGCCTACCAGATTCTTCTTATCTTCTTAGGTAGTTCTGACATAATCTGACAATTGGTGTCACACACCGAGAAACCATCCTTTTACCTACTCAGTGATGTATAAGAACCCTGAATAATGTACCAAAGATGTTAAATTTTAATTTTTCAGTCGATACAACCTTCTACTCTTCAGTAAGCACTGGAAAATGCTTTGCCCAGGGGAAAAACTTATTATT
>JAODAL010021690.1:0-66477 GCA_025379985.1 Phyllomedusa bahiana
TTCTCGCCCCCGGAAGGGCCACCTCACCCGAGCTTGCAGCAGACGGGTCTTCCTTGGGTGAAGCCTTGCGGCTTTTAAAATCCTCAATCAGGGGGCTCAGAAGCCACATTGGTGGGCCCGCCAGACTTCTTACCCCCGATCTCCATGTAGGAAAACCGGACTTTTCCCCTGCCCCCCGGGCCCAGCTGAACAGGACCCGGGGGGCTTGATTTGCTCACCATCCCCCAGAAACTCACCCCTCCCTGGGGGAGGGAGCAGAGACCAGCGGGAGGAACAAACACACACAGCCACCACAGCAAAAGCACAAGGGCCCGCCCCCCATAAACACCCACAACTGTTTGGCTGCACCTAAAAAGAGCTGCCCACTTTTCTCTGGTGAAAATTTTTTTTCTAGTATAATGTAGAATCTGAAGTAAAAACCCAGTGTACAAAAAAAATTTGAAAAAAAAAAAAAAATTTAAAACCCTTAATTTTTATCATTTTGACCCCCCCAGCCCCATCCAAAACATGAAATTTTTTTTTTTCCCAAAATATATTTTAAAAACTATCTACACCCCTGCTGGCCCACCCCGCATTTTCTCACTATTTCAAAAATTAAATATTACATATATACAGGTTCTATATATTTTTTTTTTTTTTGTTTTTTTGTTTGTTTTTTTGTTTTTCATTTTAAAATTCTGTTTTGTTTTTCTGAAGTCCAAAAACCCCTTTCCTAATAGCCCTATTTCCTATTTAAATTCCCCTTTTTCCCCAAAACCCTCCCAACCTAATATACCCCCCCCGTTTTTTTTTTCTTTTCCCTCCCCTTTTCAATAAACTATAAAAATACATAATCAATTATACAACTATTAAAATACAATCACGAAATTTTCAACTGTATACATACGAAAAACCAAACCCACATACCATATATCATAAAACTGAAATACAAACCCCAACTCCCTGAGACTCTAGTTCGGTTCTCCAACCTTTCTTACTCATCACTTAAAAAAAAACAAAAAAGCAAAAAGGCATACCAGCCCACCACCAGGGTATGGAGTCCCGAAAAACCAAGGCCCTGGAAAAAAGAACCCCTCCAGAGGGTGGGTGCCCTGGAGGCCCCCCGTCCCCTCGTAACTCCAGAGAGCGCACCTTCACCAGGTCACCTAGAATGTTCCTAATCACCTCTTCCCCTGGGAGGGTTTTCTGCCGCGTCGAAACTAAACACCGGGCGTGCCACACGTTATACCTGACCACTATGCTAACTATGTATAAAGTGCACAGGTCCCGGCCACCTCTCTCTCTGAATGCCCCGTACGCCCACTCCGCATAAGAGAGACCGGCCAACTGGGGCCAGCCAATGGAAGCTCCCACCCTGGTGTTTACCTCTATATTAAAGGGGCAGTGAAGTAGGAAGTGCTCCATGGTCTCAAGCACACCACCGCACTCCAACCGAGGACATCCCCTATCCCCGGGGCTCCTAAACTTCACATTACTCCTCACATATAGTTTTCCATGGAAACAGCGCCAGGCCAAGTCCCAAAACTTCAAGGGGATCCTTACTGAGTTTAAAAGTCGTAAGCCCGCCCTCAGATCCTGACCTGGGCAAGTTTTCAGAATATCATCCCTAATAACCGTCTTAAGTCTCATATTATGTCTATGTAACAATGATACAGGATATCCACAATTTACACATTTTTGACACATATCTTTAATCCTAGCTTCAAGTTTAGTATCATCAGAGACCACCCTCCTAACCCTCAACAACTGACTCCAGGGTAATGAATCAATCCTATGTTTTGGATGATGACTACAATAATACAACAGATTATTCCTATTGGTATTCCTAACAAATAAATCTGTCGACAACTTATCACCATCCCTATATACCAATGAATCAAAAAACTGGAGAGATGTCTCAGAAACTGCCTTAGTGAACTACAAGTCCACTACATAATTATTAAGATGTTGATGAAACTCTTCAAGTTCAACCAAAGTACCTGTCAAATCAAAAAAAATGTCATCAATGTAGCGCCACCAACATAGTGTTTTAAATTGCGCCATAAAATATTGGCATATGTTGGTGCCACATTCGACCCCATAGCTGTTCCTCTGTTCTGCATAAAGAAAGAGTCCCCAAAGAGGAAATAATTCCTCCTAAGAACTATCTCAAGCAGAGTCAACCCCTGTTCTGTATGTCCAGGAGAGAATCCTGCGTTGGCAGGCGCCTCAGAGACCGCCTGAATACAAACATCATGACCTATTGAAGTGTAAAGAGAGCAAACATCAAAAGAAACCAATAAGTAATGAGTGGGTAAATTTAAAGATTGCAACTTAACAAGGAAGTCAGATGTATCCCTGACAAAGGAGGGAGCAGCCATGGCAAAACTTCTCTATACCTTATCCAAAAATATGGCAATCGTATTAAAAATAGAAGCCCGGCCAGATACAATAGGACGACTGGGAGGGTCGACAATTCTTCTATGAATCTTTGGTAGAACATAGATCACTGGTGTGACAGGAGAAGTCACTTTCATATAGTTACCCAAGACTTCATCTATCAAACCTTCACATAGTGCCCTATCAATCACTGTATTGATTTCACGCATTATATCAAACTTTGGGTCTCTAACCAAAGACTCACAAACCTGTCGATCTACTAACTGTCTCAAAATCTCCTGCTCCTACTTCACTGAATCCATAGTCAGGACTGCTCCCCCCCCTTGTCCGCAGGTTTAATAGTAATTTCCTTCCTCTTCATCAAATTCTGCAATACCAATGTCTCCTGAAAAGACAAATTAATATGTCTATCCACACAAGATACACTTCTCAGAGTTGTTACTCTTCTCATAGTGTTTTCTTCATATGCCTCAACAATATGATTATTCTTTGGTGGATTAAAATCACTTTTAGTAATCAATCCAAGATCTTTTAATGTCATACTCTGAGATACACCTGTCACGGTTGGAGAAAGTGGATCCTCTGGACCACCGCAAGCGATGGTGTAAGCCACGCCAGGGAGCGGAGTCTAAGTAGGTCCCGGTTTTCACCAAGCCCCCGCAAAGCGGGATGGACTTGCTGCGGCGGGAGTCTACCAGGTTCGCTTCCCCCTGACGTGACTTGCTTTGGTAGCAGCCGAGGTGAGCATGGTACAAAAATCGTAAGGCAGGCTCGTAGTCGGGGACAGGCAGGAAGGTCAGGACAGGCGGCTATGGTTTGAGGTTGTGGACAGGCAGAAGGTCAGGGCAGGCGGCAAGGTTCGTGGTCGAGGAACGGAGGCGAACAGTACGGTACACGGTAATCAGAACAAGACTCAGGAACACTTTCTCGATAGGCTAAATGGCACTAAAGATCCGGCAAGGGCTTCAGGAAGAGGCAGGCTAAAATAAGGGCAGCAACCGGCAATACCCAATTACCGGTGCGCTGGCCCTTTAAATTTAACAGAGTCGGCGCACGTACGCCCTAGGGAGCGGGAACGCACGCGCCGGGAGACAGGAGCAGCAGCGGGAGCATGGTCGGGTAAGTGGGCAGGGACTCGGCCCGCAGAAAAAGCGCGCCGCTGCCCGACATATGGGCAGCGGCGCCGCTAAACTGGGGGGCACGGGTGCATCTGCGACCAGGGTTGAGGGTCGCAGGGGCACCCGTGACAACACCGACCTCACTATTTGTTATCATTCCAGTTTAATTTTTTCCACAAAAATTGTTTTTAATCTAATATGTCTAAAAAACACATGTAAATCCATTTCTACATTAAACCAGTCAGTTGTATCAACTGGGATAAACGATAATTTCAGATCTTAACCTCCATTTCAGACAATTGAACAAATGAAATATTTACCACTATATTTGTTTCAGTGGATTTTTCCTGGTAACTGGGCGCATCAGTTCCTCCCTGGGTTAGCTGAGTCCATTCTTTCTTTTGAAACCTTTGATGTTTCCGCCCACCGCGTCTATATGTTCTCCATTTTCTCTTGTTGTTTGACCTAAAAAAAAAATCAATCCTGACAGAATCATCCGTTGAATCTGAGTCACATGTAGTAAATCCAAATTTTGGTTGTGCATCCCTACTATTCCTCTTTTGAAACCTTCTAATATTTGGCTGATCCAGTTTGCCATACATATACTGTGCCTGTCTTAAAATCCTCAAGATCACGGTACCACTTATCACGTTTCTGTGTCTCCAAACGATGTCTCTGGAGTCTCAGTGTAACTTTATCCTTAAACCTATTAAAGAGGTTTTGCCATGAAGTAAAATTAACGTGAGAAGCTTGCAAATGAAATAACGATCAATTTCACAATTCATTATTATTAAAAATTCTGGAAAGTTTTTGTTCTAGCTGCTCCTTTAGTGATCCATTGTTTACAGCTCGTCTACAGGAAACGAACAGGCTGAGAAACTCCTCCACTCCTGGTCAGACATGCTCAGACATCACCTCTCCTTTCAGGCAGCTACTGAGT
Organism: Phyllomedusa bahiana; assembly: GCA_025379985.1. NCBI lineage: Eukaryota > Metazoa > Chordata > Amphibia > Anura > Hylidae > Phyllomedusa > Phyllomedusa bahiana. Next base: position 4,438 of record JAODAL010021690.1, read on the forward strand.
GTTCAAACCCCAGGTGCTGTCATTCCACTCCTGTCCTCTGTGCTCCTTAGTAATTAGTAAAACTGGGCAAATAAATAAAAAGAAACCACAATGAGGTTGGTGCATTGCTAAAGAAAAAAAAAACACAGGTTTGGTTCCTGCAGGGATTTGAACCTAGGACCCTTGTGCTGTGAGGCAAAAACTTTACCTCTCAGCTACTCACAATTCTTAACATAAACAGAACTTTCTTTGACTACAGAGATGAAAGGCCTGTGAGTCCTCCTGCCGGGTCACATGATCTGCAATTCAAACAAATCAAACACGCCCCCTTCTGAGCACACAGAGCTGAAGAGCTGGATGCAGGAGGTATGAAATGAGATCGTGACAAAACCCCTTTAAAGTCATTCTCATTCAACAACTCCTTAACCCCTTGAGCCCCGGGCCTGAAAAGTAGTTAATGACCAGAACATTTCTTTTAGTTTTTTGCCTCCCTTTCATTTCAAAAAGTTTAACTTTTTTATTTTTTTTCAATGACGCAGTTGGATGAGACCTCTTTTTATTCGAGACAAGTTGTACTTTTGGGGAATAGTAAAGTTCACTTATAAATAATTGCAGAATAAAAAAAATTTTTTTAGTTTTTACACCATTCACATTTCACACTTAATAACTTATAAGATTAATTCTACAGGTTTTTATGGTCGGGTGGATATCTAATATGTTTAGGGGTTTTTTTGTGGTGTAAATATATGCACAATTAAATTTTTTATTAAATATTTATTTTTTTTTTTTTTTATTATTTATTTATTTTATTTTTTACACCATTCACATTTCACACTTAATAACTTATTACATTAATTCTACAGGTTATTCCGGTCGTGTGGATACCTAACATGTGTATTTTTTTTTTTTGGTGTATGTAATATATGCACAATTATTTATTAAATATTTATTTTTATTTTATTATTTTTTTTGTATTTAATTTTTTACATTTTTATGTTTTTTACTTTTTTTTTTTTTTTTAAATCCCCTGAAGGGAGAACTGTTTTACATTTTTTTTTTACACATATAAATGTATTAGCATATTCATATATGCTAATACATTATAATCTGTGTCAGTCTGACACAGGCAGTGATCAGGACAGCACACAGTCTGTCCTGGTCACCGGCTTATTACACAGACAGCCCTGGGGCTTCTCTAGGTCCCCAGGACTGATTGTGCAGCCATTCCCCAGGCTCTGTCGGGTCACCGGGCGTTCTGATCACCCGACAGAGCAGGGAAATCCTTTGATTGCACTGCGGTGACGATCCGCCGCAATCAAAGGGTTAAAGCACCGGGATCGCTGTAGACCAACGACCTGCTCCAGCCGACGTCAAAAGTCGGTGGGCGGTCGTTATGGAGTTAATTTGATTCTCAAGAGTCACCACATTATAAGATAGTCCAGCTAATTCTTTCTGAAGAAATTCCACATTGAGCAATATCACCTCATTTGCGTATTTGTTATTAATAACTTCAGATTTTTTGCAAAAAACTTCATCCTGCATAAAAAAAATAGAACACAAACTTGATCACACTCCTCTCAGGACTCTCTGTGCCTTAAAATACATTAATTGTAACTCCCACCATGTGGTATATTTAGCCACCTGTTTGGAGTGTGATTTACAGTATGTGGGTAGCACCACAAGGAGGTTAAAAACCCGTATACTTGAACATCTAAATGACATTACAAGCACTGCGGTCCGTAATAGATCTCATCTGTCGAACCATTTCAGGGAAGTACATCAAGGAAATGTTAGTAATTTAAGAATTATGGGCATAGACAGAGTGGTTAGGTCTACCCGGGGTGGGGATCTGCTCCATGACAGGGAGGCATTTTGGATCATCACATTAGAAACTGCAGCCCCTATGGGATTGAACCTCAAAAGGGAATGGATGTTTCATTATTAACTTATTTATCATTTATTATTATTTTTCATTAGTCTATCATATATAACAAATAATTTTTTTTTTCTTCTCCCTTTTTGATCATCATATGTGTGTTCTCTGCTTCTTCCCCCTTTAGTAGTATTCGCTGTGCCCAATGTAACATTGTACCATATATTAGACGGGTATTTTTATGCCTTTTTTGATTAATGTAGTATGTTTTGAAATGTTATTTGTATTTAGTAATGGCATTGAATGGTCCTTGTTACAGTGTATTAATAATATATGCCAGCTCTTGTTTTTTAGTGTTTATAACCATTTCGCAGGTCTCTGCTCACCCCCCAACGGTCGGTTCCCGGATGGTGCAATGTCACCGAGCGATTGTTATATACATATTGTTGGTCGGCCTCCCCTGGTGATGTATTATTGCCGGGTATTCATTGCCATAGCTGCTGTTAGCTCCGCCCGGATGCCGCTCAATACAATATGCTACATCACAGGCTGCCTTACGCTACTTCCGGTAGCATGCGCGTCACTTCCTGGAGACGCCGCATGGTACGTTAGTGTCCAATGCTGGCGTCCCGGGTGTGCGGGCTGCATGCCGGAAGCAGACGTCATGGGTGCATGATGGCGTGGACGGCTGAAAGCAGGTGAGCAGTCAATTGCTGCATTTATTTTAGTATATATATTAGTCTGTGTGGTGCGCTCAGTATGCCATGATTAAGGGTGATTTGTTCACCTGAAACGCGTCGGCTCCGCTGACAGAGGGTTCTTTTTGGCTGTGCTATGTTTCGGTTACCTGGTTTTTAAGAATTGCGAATAAAGAAGATTGGATTTTATATTTGGGACGCTTTACGGTTTGCTCTGACCGGGATACCTGCGGAGGCCACTGCGATTTGGGATAAGCTGGTCCATTTTTTGTATCTTGGGCCTTAAAATACTCCAACAAAATATTGAAATGTAATTCCACTGTGATCATACGTTTACAATTACATTCATGCTTCCTTTTAAGAATATCAATAGATGGGGCACTTAAAAAAGACATATCCCCTTTAGCTTTTTGGACATTTGTGAGTATGCAGGTGAGGACTTACCTGTAAGTTGATGCTGTTGCATTCTATATACCCTGGACGTTTATCTAAATTTTGGACTGCAGTGCTGTTCTTGATGGTTTAACTATTTTGGATGATTTTCAGAGTCAGTGCAGCGTAAGCCGTAAGATACCCGTGTGGCGTGCGGAAGATCTTCACTCGACCTCCCAACTCCCATTCCTGGAAGTAGGACTGCAGCCATTCCCTGCAGGAGGCGACCCACGGAGGAGGAGGGCCTTCTTTCCAGAGGCTAAATATGTTGGTCTTAATAAAGGTGTTGACCAGGAACACCACGGGGTTAATCATACCTAACCCCCCCCCGACCTCCTCGTGCAGTACGTCACATCACGCTTGACTAGGTACAACCTGTTTCCCCAAAGTAGCTGAAAAAACAGGCTGTAGATCCGCGGCCAGAGAGACTCGGGTGAAAGGCACACACTGCCCAGGTAGATGAATAGCGGGAGCAGGTAGGTCTTGATCAGGTTCACCCGCTCTCTCAGGGTCGTCGACCACCCTTTCCACTGGTCCATCTTCTGAGTGGCATTATTCAGCCTGCTTTCCCAGTTTTTGTGGGGGTAATCCCCTTGGCCGAATTCAATGCCGAGGATCTGAATTGATTCCTGGGGCCCAGGGAGGGTGTCTGGGAGGTTGAATGCTGGGTCTCCCTCTCCCAACCAGAGGCTTTTGCACGTCTCCCGGTTGATACTGGATCCGGATGCCTCCAAATAGCCGTCTACTTCTGACATCACACACTCCGCCTCCTCCGAAGAGGAAACAAAGATGGTGATGTAATCCGTGTAAGCTACGACCTTCAGAGGGGGAACTGATGCCTGCAGGCCCATCCCCACCCCCGCCAACGGTCCACCATCCAACCTCCGTAGAAAGGGGTCAATGGCGAACATGTAGAGCAAAGGGCTGAGAGGACAACCCTGACACACACCGGAGCCCACTCCAAAAGGCCGCCCATTCCACCCATTCACAAGCGGAAAGCTCTCAGCCCCCTTGTACAATGTTCTTAACCAATCTACAAACCGCCCCAGCAGGCCATATCTCAGAAGGGTGGCCCAGAAGTACTCATGGCAAACCCAATCAAAGGCCTTGGCCTGATTCAAAGACAGTGTGTAGCCCCTCCAGTGATCCGCCCTGCCCTATGGCCTCCCAGACACCGAGGGCTGCACTTACACTGCTACGGCCTGGAATGGAGCAGTGCTGGGCTCCTGACAGGAGCTGGGAGGCAAATCTAATTAGCCGGTTGAAAAGCACCTTTGCCAGAATCTTCCTGTCCACATTGAGCAGCGCTATGGGACGCCAATTCTCAATGTGGGAGGGAACTTTACAGAATAATCAGTGCTGACCTCCTCATTGACTTTGGCAGAGTGCCTGAGGACAGAAACTCATTTATTACCTCCGTCAAGAGGGGAACCAAGGTGTCCTTAAAGGTCTTGTAAAATTCTGATGTTAAACCATCAGGCCCAGGTGACTTCTGGATGGCTAAGCCCTCAATCGTCACCTTCACTTCCTCTTCTCTGATCAATTCTGTCAAAACGTCCAGCGAGAGATTTACTCCTGGGCTAGGGATGGCATCAGCCAGGAAAGCCGCCATCCTGTCCCGATCCAGTTCCCTTCTGCCCAAAAGTTGTGAGTAGAAGGACCTGAAGATCTCCAGGATCTCTGATCTGGACCGTTTCAGAGACCCTGAACTATCCCTCAGGCCTGTCACCATTTTACAACTCACTGACATCCTGCAGTTCTTGTAAGGGTCGGGCGAGCCGTACTTTCCAAAATCCCTTTCAAAAACCACGGATGCGTGCCTATCGTACTGACACCTCATGAGCATGGACTTCATTCCGGAGATCTCCTCGTGGCTACCCACAGTCGAGAAAAGATTCTCGAGTTTCCTCCTCAGGCTCTGCTATAGGTGGTATCTGTTCCAGCTCCTGAGGTTAGAGGTTTGGTGGAAGTACCTCGACACCCTTTCTTTTCATATCCCCATATCGGAAAAAAATACTTGCATAACCCGAAGCCGATCCCACGAAGAAAGTCCTCGAAGTATTGTCTGATCTCAGCTTCTTCCAGGAGCAACGAATTGAGCTTCCAGTAGCCTCGGCCCATGCGACGGGTTTCTCCTGACATTGCGAGAACTGTACATACACAGCTGCACTCACTGTTCTGCTGGTGCAGTCACGGTGTTGACACTTATACATAAAACCATTGAATACACTATTAAGGCAATGATGAGAGTGACTGTCATGGGTTCAGGTTACTCCTCCGGCTTCTTCTGGACTAATTTAGTGATTATGTGACATTAACTATCTATATCCTGCAATTACTCAGAATGGCCTCAGTCATCGGCATTTACGGGGCACTTACCTGCAGTTGATGTCCTATTTGTAATGATGAGTGGAATCATCCAGGGATGGAGCTGGGGAGGGGGCACTATAAAGCCCGGGAGGAGAGGAAAGAGACCAAAGCTTGGAATCAGACGGCACTGGGGCTGCGTACACTGCACTGCTGCTCTGCATCATGAGGTGTTCGGACTTGGTCGTAGTCGTGGCTGTCACAGTGGCCGCGGTTTCTATCAAGGCTTCTTCAGATGTTCACCAGGATGGACACATGTTGTGCTGCAATAACCCCGGCTGCGGGGGATGTGAATGTCGCAATACAAGTCATCTGGTGAGTCCCCATGTCCTGGGCAGGTCTCCTAGCAACTCCTGGGTCAGGATCCTGATCATTGTATCTGGTTGCTTTGCTTCTCTTCCCCTTCTTTACATTCTTGTCTCTTCCCTGAGACACGTCCTTCCCAAATATACGGAAAAAGATGAACCGTAAGTGTCTTCATCTGAGCTACATGTGAAATATCCAGGTTCCTCTGTGCCTACAAACCCCTCTGTTCTCTGCAGAACCCTCTCTCCCCCTCCAAATGTCTCTGTCTCCTCCAGATTTCTCTGTCCCCTCCAGACCCTTTTATCCTCTTCCAAGCTGCCCTGTTCCCTCCAGACCTTTGTCCTCCTCCATACTTATCTGATCATCTCCAGCCTCCTCTGTCCCCTCCAGTCTTCCCTGTCTCCTCCAGACTCCTCTGTCCCCTCTAGTCTCCCCAGTCTCCTACAAACTCCACTGTCAGCTCCACACACCACTGTCCTCCTCCAGATTCCTCTGTCCTCCAACAGACTCCTCTGTCCCCCTCCATACAGCTTCTGTCCCCTCCAAACCCCTCTGTCCCCTCCAGACTTCCCTGTGCCTCTGTCCTCCTCCAGATTCTTCTGTTCATCTCCAGACTCCTCTGTTCCCCTCCAGACCCCTGTGTCCCTCCTCCAGACTCCTCTGTCCCCCTCCAGACTCCTCTGTCTCCTCCAGACTCCTCTGTTCATCTATAGACTCCTCTGCCCCTCCAGTATCCACGGTCTCCTCCAGACTCCTCTGTCCTCCTCAAAACTCTTTTCTTCTCTTGAGACTCCTCTGTCCCTCTCCAGACTCCTCTGTCCCCCTCCAGACTCCTCTGTCTCCTCCAGACTCCTCTGTTCATTTTCAGACTCCTCTGCCCCTCCAGTATCCACAGTCTCCTCCAGACTCCTCTGTCCTCCTCAAAACTCTTTTCTCCTCTTGAGACTTTTCTGTCCCTCTCCAGACTCTTCTCTCTTCCTTTCAGACTCCTCTATCTTCCTCAAGATTCCTTTGTCCTCTTAAGACACGTCTGTCCCCCTCCAAACCCCTGTGTTCCCTCCAGACTTTTCTGTCCCCTCCGGACTCCTCTGTCCCTCTCCAGACTCCTCTGTCCCCTTCATACTCCTCTGTCCTCCTCCAGATTCCTCTGTCCCCTCCAGATTCCTCTGTCCCCTGCAGATTCTTCTCTCCTCCTCCAGACTCCTCTGCCCCCTTCCAGACTTCTCTGTCCTCTCCAGACTCCTCTGCCCCCTTCCAGACTTCTCTGTCCCCTCCAGACTACTCTGTTCTCCCTCCAGACTCCTCTATTCTCTCTTCAGACTACTCTGTTCTCCCTCCAGATTCCTCTGCCCCCTCCAGACTCCTCTGTCCCCTTCCAGACTCATATGTCTCCTCCAGATTCCTCTGTCCCCCTCCAGACTCCTCTGTCTCCTCCAGACTCCTCTGCCCCCCCCTCCAGACTCCCCTGTCCCCCTCCAGACTCCCCTGTCCCCCTCCAGACCCCTCTGTCCTCCTGACTCTCCTCCTCCAGACTCCCCTGTCCCCCCTCCAGACTCCTCTGTCTCTCTCCAGACTCCTCTTCCTCTTCCTTCCAGACTCCTCTATCCTCCTCAAGATTCCTTTGTCCTCTTAAGACTCCTCTGTCCTCCTCCAGACTCTTCTGTTCATCTCCAGACTCCTCTGTCCCCTCCAGAACTCTGTCCCCTCCAGAACCTTCTGTCCTCCTCCAGACTCCTCTGTCCCCCCTCCAGACACCTCTGGTCCCCCTCCAGACTCCCCTGCCCCCCTCCAGACTCCCCTGCCCCCCCTCCAGACTCCTCTGTCCCCCCTCCAGACTCCTCTGTCCCCTTCCAGACTCATATGTCTCCTCCAGATTCCTCTGTCCCCTCCAGACTCCTGTGTCCCCCTGCAGATTCCTCTGCCCCCCCTCCAGACTCCCCTGTCCCCCTCCAGACTCCCCTGTCCCCCTCCAGACCCCTCTGTCCTCCTCCTTCTCCTCCTCCAGACTCCCCTGTCCCCTCCCTCCAGACTCCACTGTCTCTCTCCAACCCCCTCTTCTCTCTTCCTTCCAGATCCCCTATCTCCTCAAGATCCTTTGTCTCTTAAGAACCTCTGTCCCCCCTCCAGACTCTTCTGTTCATCTCCAGACTCCTCTGTCCCCTCCAGAACTCTGTCCCCTCCAGAACCTTCTGTCCTCCTCCAGACTCCTCTGTCCCCCCTCCACACACCTCTGGTCCCCCTCCAGACTCCCCTGCCCCCCCTCCAGACTCCTCTGTCCCCCCTCCAGACTCCTCTGCCCCCCTCCAGAACCCTCTGTCCCTCCGACTCCTCTGTTCTCCCTCCTGACTCATCTGTCATCCTCCTGACTCCTCTGTGCCCCCTCCCGACTCCTCTGTCCTCCTCCAGACTCCTCTGTCCTCCTCCAAACCCTTCTGACCTCCTCCAGACCCCTCTGTCCCCCGTCCAGACTCCCCTGTCCGCCCTCCAGACCCCTCTGTCCTCCTCCAGACCCCTCTGTCCCTCTCCAGACTCCCCTGTCCCCCCTCCGACCCCTCTGTCCTCCTCCAGACTCCCCTGTCCCCCTCCAGACTCCCCTGTCCCCCTCCCTCCAGACTCCCTGTCCCCCTCCAGAACCCTCTGTCCCCTCCAGACTCCTCTGTCCCCCTAAAAACTCCTCTGTCCCCCTCCAGACTCCTCTGTCCTCCTCAAGACTCCTCTGTCCCCCCTCAAGACTCCTCTGTCCTCCTCAAGACTCCTCTGTCCCCCCTCAAGACTCCTCTTTCCTCCTCCAGACTCCTCTTTCCTCTTACAGTCTTCTCTGTCCTCCTCCTCCCTCCAGATTGCAATTCATAGGAATCATTGATCAGAAAAGTGACCATAGACTAAAACAGTCTCCAGGACAAGATGTTATAGATCCAATCCCCCAGAGACCACAAACTGGTGGAGATCCCCATCAGAGGGGAGAGTAAAAGGAGGAGTATAAAAGATCTGCCATTAACTCACCAAACTCTCTAATGATAATGAGATGACTCTGCTGACCCTCCCTCTAATGATAATGTGATGACTCTGTTGACCCTTTCCTCTAATGTTTATGAGATGACTCTGCTGAACCCTCCCTCTAATGTTTTTGAGATGACTCTGCTGACCCCACTCTGTAATGATATGAGATGACTCTGCTGTACCTGCCCTCTAATGATAATGAGATGACTCTGCTGAACCTTTCCTCTAATGATAATGAGATGACTCTGCTGACCCCACTCTGTAATGATAATGAGATGACTCTGCTGACCCCTCCCTCTAATGATAATGAGATGACTCTGCTGGCCCCTCCCTCTAATGATAATGAGATGACTCTGCTGGCCCCTCCCTCTAATGATAATGAGATGACTCTGCTGACCCCTCCCTCTAATGATAATGAGATGACTCTGTTGGCCTCTCCCTCTAATGATAACGAGATGACTCTGCTGACTCCTCCCACTAATGATAATGAGATGACTCTGCTGACTCCTCCCTCTAATGATAATGAGATGACTCTGCTGGCCCCTCCCTATAATGATAATGAGATGACTCTGCTGACCCCTCCCCCTAATGATAATGAGATGACTCTGCTAACCCCTCCCTCTAATGATAATGAGATGACTCTGCTGGCCCCTCCCTATAATAATAATGAGATGACTCTGCTCACCCCTCCCTCTAATGATGATGAAGTGACTCCCTATTTCATCTCCAAATTTGCATTGAGGTCACGAGGTCCCATTTTCGTCCGTGCCAACAATCCGACTGATTAGCCCTAGACTATTTGCAGTCATTTCTGGTCTAGGGCACACTGTAACTCCTCCCACTTGTCTGTTTATAGGTCAACAACAATGTGTCAGGAAATGGATCTCATGGAGCCCAGAACTGGACGTCCTCTCACTCTGTGTACTCCGGCATGAACATGAACCAGAGCCAGAGCGACCTGGTCCACTGCTTGCTGTGCAAAGTGTTCAAATGCAAATTCAACATCCGAAACTCAACGAGCGGTGGCCAGTGACAAACCCTCCCCCACCCACCGAGCCGTAATATCATTATAATGATCAGAGCCAGTTCTGAGGACTCCCAAGAAATCTACTACACTGATACCCATCAACACAGTGAAAGCAGGTTATAACCTTCCAATATATTTTCTGGCTCAATTCCAGTATCTATTGTTGTCAGTGAATGGGAATACTGACCAGAAGCTGAACCCCGGTCACATGATGATCACATAAGTAGGAGACTCGCTACTTTTAGAGTGATTTAATTTATGTTGTAAAAGTGCTCTGTGTGAAAGCTCCCCTATAGCTACCAGAGCGATGTCTTGTAACAATTTGCTACAACGTGTCCGTTCACTGACAACAAGCACAGATTTCATATACGTGAGCAATTCATTCAGAAAGTGCATTAGAAAGTTATAAATTGTATTATACAATGAAAATAGAAAAAACAAGAAAAAGCAAGACCTCACCCGGAAAAAACGAGCCTCACCCAGAGAAAACTAACCGTTGCCTGGAAAAAACAAGCCTCACCCGGAAAAAATGAGCCTCACCCAGAGAAAACTAAACCTTGCCCAGAAAAAAAGAACCTCACCCAGAGAAAACCAGACCTCACCCGGAAAAAATTAGCCTCACCCAGAGAAAACTAGACCTCACCCGGAAAAAGCAAACCTCACCCATAGAAAACTAGACCTCACCCGAAAAAAACGAACCTCACCCAAAAAAATCAAGCCTCACCCGGAAAAAAACTAGAACTCACCCGGAAAAAACGAGCCTCACCTGGAAAAAAAGAGCCTCACCTGGAAAAAAACGAGCCTCACCTGGAAAAAAAATAACCTTGCCTGGAAAAAACAAGCCTCACCGCGGGAAAAAAAGAGCCTCACCCAAGAAAAACTAAACCTTGCCCAGAAAAAAAGAACCTCACCCAGAGAAAACCCGACCTCACCCGGAAAAAATTAGCCTCACCCAGAGAAAACTAGACCTCAAACCGGAAAAAAACAAACCTCCCCATAGAAAACTAGACCTCACCCGAAAAAAACGAACCTCACCCAAAAAAAATCAAGCCTCACCCGGAAAAAAACTAGAACTCACCCGGAAAAAACGAGCCTCACCTGGAAAATATGAGCCTCACCTGGAAAACGAGCCTCACCTGGAAAAAACTAACCGTTGCCTGGAAAAAACAAGCCTCACCCGGAAAAAATGAGCCTCACCCAGAGAAAACTAAACCTTGCCCAGAAAAAAAGAACCTCACCCAGAGAAAACCAGACCTCACCCGGAAAAAATTAGCCTCACCCAGAGAAAACTAGACCTCACCTGGAAAAAACTAACTCACCCATAGAAAACTAGACCTCACCCGAAAAAAACGAACCTCATCCAAAAAAATCAAGCCTCACCCGGAAAAAAACTAGAACGCACCCGGAAAAAAGGAGCCTTCACCTAAAAAAAAAACAGCCCCAACCCAGAAAAAACAAACCCTCACCTGGAAAAAACTAACTCACCCAAAGAAAACTAGACCTCACGCGGAAAAAACTAACCTCACCCGAAATAATCAAGCCTCACCAGAAAAAAACTAGAACTCACCCGGAAAAAAATGAGCCTCACCTGGAAAAATGAGCCACACCCAGAGAAAACTAGACCTTGCCCGGAAAAAAGAACCTCATCCCAAAAAATCAAGCCTCACCCGGAAAAAACTAGACCTCACCTGGAAAAAACGAGCCTCCACCAAAAAAACTGGGCCTAAACCAAAAAAAAAAAGACTTGACCAAAAAAAAACTGGGCCTCCCCGGGAAAAAAAAACGACCCAAACCCAGAAAAAACTAGACCACACCCAAAAAAACACCCTCCCCAAGAAAACTAGGCCCCTCACCGGAAAAAAAAAACGAACCTCACTAAAAAAAAAAATTTAGCCTCCCCGGAAAAAAAACCACACCACCCAGAAAAAAGGGCCCTCACCCAAGAAAAACTGGCCTTACCTGGAAAAAACGAACCTCACCCAGAGAAACAAAATTTCATCAGAAAAAAAACAGCCCCCCTGAGAAAACTAGCCTCCCCCCTAAAAAAAACGAGCCTCACCCAGAGAAAACTAAACATTGCCCAGAGAAAACTAGGCCTCACCCAGAGAAAACTAGGCCTCACCCGGAAAAAACGAGCCTCACCCAGAAAAAACTAGAGCTCATCCAGAAAAAACGAGCCTCACCCAGAAAAAACGAGCCTCACCCAGAGAAAACTAGACTTTGCCCGGAAAAAACGAGCCTCACCCAGAAAAAATTACCCTGACCCAGAGAAAACGAGACTCAACCAGAGAAAAGTAGGCCGTACCTGGAAAAAAAAAAAAGCTAAAACCCGGAAAAAAACACCCCTCACCCCAGAGAAAACTAACCGTTGCCTGGAAAAAAACACCTACCCGGGAAAAAAATGAGCCTCACCCAAGAAAACTAAACCATGCCCAGAAAAAAAAAAACCCTCACCCAGAAAAACCAACCCCCCCCAAAAAAATTAGCCTCCCCCAGGAAAACTAGCCTCACCGGAAAAAGAAAACCTCACCCATAGAAAACAGACCTCACCCGAAAAAAACAAACCCACCAAAAAAATCAAGCCCACCTGGAAAAAAACAAGAAAACTCCCCGGGAAAAAACAGCCCACCAAAAAAAAACGGCCTCACCCAAGAAAACTAGACCTCACCTGGAAAAAACTAACTCACCCAAAGAAAACTAGACCTCACGCGGAAAAAACTAACCTCACCCGAAATAATCAAGCCTCACCAAAAAAAAAACAAAACCACCCAAAAAAATGGCCTCCCTGGAAAAATGAGCCAAACCCCAGAAAAAAACTAACCTTGCCCGGAAAAAAAAAAACCCTCACCCCAAAAAAATCAAGCCTCACCCAGAAAAAACAAACCCCTCACCGGGAAAAAAAAAGACCTCCCCCCAAAAATACTGGCCTAAAGGGAAAAAAAAGGGAACTTACCAGAAAAAACTAGGCCTCACCCGGAAAAAATGAGCCTCACCCGGAAAAAACTAGACCACACCCAGAAAAAACGAGCCTCACCCAGAGAAAACTAGGCCTTACCTGGAAAAAACGAACCTCACTCAAAAAAAAAATGAGCCTCACCTGGAAAAAACTAGCCTCACCAAGAAAAAAACGAGCCTCACCCAGAGAAAACGAGACTTAAGCAGAGAAAACTAGGCCTTACCTGGAAAAAACGAACCTCACCCAGAGAAAACTAGAATTCACTCAGAAAAAACGAGCCTCACCAGGAAAACAGGCCCCCCCCCCTAAAAAACGAGCCTCACCCAGAGAAAACTAAACATTGCCCAGAAAAAACTAGACCTCACCAAGAGAAAACTAGGCCTCACCCGGAAAAAAACACCCTCACCCAAAAAAAACAGAGCTATCCAAAAAAAAAACACCTCACACAAAAAAAAAAGCCTCCCCAAGAAAACTAACCTTCCCCGGAAAAACGACCTCCCCCCAAAGAAAAAATTACCCTGACCCAGAGAAAACGAGACTCAACCAGAGAAAAGTAGGCCGTACCTGGAAAAAAACACCCTCCCCCCAGAGAAAACACCCACCCGGAAAAAAAAACCTCACCCAGAGAAAACTACCTCACCCCCAAAAAAAATGATCCCCCCCCCAAGAAAACTAGGCCTCCCCCCGGAAAAAACGAGCCTTCCCCAAAAGAAAAACTGGGCCTAACCGGAAAAAACAACCCTTAAAACCCGAGAAAACTGCTCACCCAGAAGAAAGGTCCTCCCCCCAGAATAAACAGCCTACCCAAAAAACTAGGCCCCCCGAAAAAACAAGCCCACCCAGAAAAAAGGGCCTCCCCCCGGAAAAAAAACGAGCCCCCCCAAAAAACTGGGCCTCACCCGAAAAAACGAGCTTACCCAGAAAAAAACTAGCCTCACCGGAAAAAAAAAACAAGCCTTACCCAGAGAAAACTAGGCCTCACCCAGAATAAATGGTCCTCACCCAGAATAAACGAGCCTCACCCAGAGAAAACTAGGCCTCACCCGGAAAAAACAAGCCTCACCCAGAGAAAACTAAGCCTCACCCGGAAAAAACAAGCCTCACTCAGAGAAAACTAGGCCTCACTCGGAAAAAAACGAGCCACCCAGAAAAAAAAAAAGGGCCCTCACCGGAAAAAACAAGCCTTCCCCCAGAAAAACTAGGCCTCACCAAAAAAAAAGCCAACCCAGAAAAACGACCCCCCCAGAAAAAAAGGCCTCACCCAAAAAACAACCCTACCAAAAAACAAAGCCTAAAACCCAAAAAACAAGCCTACCAGGGGAAAACTGGGCCCCAAAACCGGAAAAAAAAAAAAAACAGCCCCCCGAGAAAACAGGCCTCACCCGAAAAACACCCTCCCCCAAAAAAACACCCCCGGGAAAAAAAACCCTTTCCCCAAGAAAACTGCTCCCCAGAAAAAGGCCCTCACCCAGAAAAAACAGCCTTTACCCAAGAAAAGGGGCCTCATCGGAAAAACAAGCCTACCCAAGAAAATGGCCCACAGGAAAAAAAAGAACCCCAGGAAAAACAAAAGGCCCCCCAAAAAACTGCCCACCCAAAAAAAGCCCACTCGAGAAAACTAACCTCCCCCAAAAATGGCCCACTCAGGGGAAAACTTGAAAAAGAAGAAAGGGCCTATAAAGTGCCCCACCCCTCTTTTCGGGGTGCCCGCCCCCAAAAAACCCACCCACTTCACCAAAAATGCAAAACGGGTTTGGAAAAAAGCCAGGGGAGCTCCCTTTTACCAGGGATAGCCCCCCCCCAAAACCCGGTAAGCCCCTTAAGGCAGGTAAAGGCCCCCTTGTACCAAGTAGATGCCCCTTTTTGCCCGGTAGATGCCCCCGTAGCCAGGTAATGCCCCCCTGTAGCCAGGTAAGCCCCCCTGTAGCCAGGTAGAGCCAAATTTGTAGCCAGGTAACCCAAAATTTTTAGCCAGGAGATGGCCCCCCCTTTGAAAACCCGGGAAAGCCCCATTGTTTTGCCAGGGAGAAGACCCCCTTTGTAGCCAGGTTGCCCCCCCCTTTTAGCCAGGTAGTGTCCCCAATGTAGCCAGGGGATGCCCCCCGTTTTTCCAGGGTTGCCCCCCTTGTAGCCAGTGTGCCCCCCTGTTTGCCGGAGTACCCCCCCTGTTTTCCAGGTAGTGCCCCCCCATTGTACCAGTAGTGCCCCCCTCTGTGCCCGGTTCTGCCCCCCCTTGTAACAAGGTAGTGCCCCCCCTGTTGCCAGGTACTGCCCCCCCCTTGTAGCAAGGTAGTGGCCCCCTCTGTTGCCAGGTACTGCCCCCCCATTGTAGCCCGGTAGATGCCCCCCCCCATTGTAGCCAGGTAGACCCCCCCCCATTGTAGCCAGGTAGTGCCCCCCCCCCCATTGTAGCCAGGTAGTGCCCCCTCATTGTAGCCAGGTATATCCCCCCTATAACTAATAAAAATAAAATAACAAAAGCCACTTACCTCACCAGGCTCCTGCAGCTCCTGGCCGACTGAGTAGTCTCAGCGTCGCAGGGGGAGTGAGTGCAGCCGCGCGTCACTGATCTGTATGTACAGCGCACACCGGCCGGGTACATACAAGGGGAGAAGGGAGGGGGAGCGATCCCATCTGCCTCCTCCCTGTACTGCTGACTGACTGTGCGGCTGCGGCCGCACAAGTCAGTGAAACTCGCCGGGCGGGTGAGTGGAAGCTGCGGCCGCTTCACCAGCCTGTAGGAGCGGCCCGGCGGCGCCAGAGTAGCGCACCAGCGCTACTCTTGCTCCGCGGTACCCCCGCTGCCTGCTGGCGGCGGGAGGAATGCCAACTCTACCGGGAGGGCGGGGGGGGGGGGGGGGACCCCAATTAGCAGGACCCCCCCGCCAAAAACGGGAGAGTTGGCATGTATGATCATGTCTGAGCTCTGTATAGATGCATCTGTTCATGAGGATGATGATTTACATCAGTGATCTGCAGCCTGACACTACAACCCCCAGCATCTCCAGCCTGCAGCCTGAGGCTGCAACCCCCAGCATCTCCTGCCTGCAGCCTGAGACTACAACACCCAGCATCTCCTGCCTGCAGCCTGACTACAACCCCCAGCATCTCCTGCCTGCAGACTGAGACTACAACCCCCAGCATCTCCGGCCTGCAGCCTGAGGCTGCAACCCCCAGCATCTCCTGCCAGCAGCCTGAGACTACAACCCCCAGCATCTCCAGCCAGCAGCCTGACTACAACCCCCAGCATCTCCTGCCTGCAGCCTAAGACTACAACCCCCAGCATCTCCTGCCTGCAGCCTGAGACTACAACTCCCAGCATCTCCTGCCTGCAGCCTGAGACTACAACTCCCAGCATCTCCTGCCTGCAGCCTGAGACTACAACTCCCAGCATCTCCTGCCTGCAGCCTGATATTACAACCCCTAGCATCTCCTGCCTGCAGCCAGAGACCACAACTCCCAGCATTCCCGGCCTGCAGCCTGACTACAACCCCCAGCATCTCCTGCCTGCAGCGGTCCTCATCAGAGCTGAATCACGGCCACAGGCCACAGACCTAAGGGGATACCTTATTGCGGCCCCTGGGTAGTGTAATAGGGATACCCTGTGAGAGACCCTAGGTACTGTGATGCAAATACCCTACGGGGGTCCCTGGGTACTGTAATTGGGACATTCTAGATATTCACAGACCTCAGTCCTGGGATCCTGCATTGGACAGCGCTTGTTCCTACTTTTGGTGACTTTTGTTTCTTGTAAAGTTCGGATCCTAGAAATGTTCAGGTGTCGTTCCCTCCCCGCCCCATTGTCACAATAAACCTTCTTGGAGATGTGAAAGTTTCTATTTATTCCTGTATTCAGTAATGGGGCCGCCGGGGCACTGAGATGGGGATGCCCTATGGAGGACCCTGGGCACTGAGATGGGGATACTCTATGGGGGGCTCTGGGCACTGAGATGGGGATGCCCTATGGAGGACCCTGGATACTGAGATGGTGATACTCTATGGGGGACTCTGGGCACTGAGATGGGGATGCCCTATGGGGGACTCTGGGCACTGTGATACAGATACCCTATGGGGGCCTCTAGGCACTGTGATACAGATACCCTATGGGGGACTCTGGACACTGAGATGGTGATACCCTATGGGGGACTCTGGGCACTGAGATGGGAATACCCTATGGGGGACTCTAGGCACTGTGATGGGGAACTCTAGGCACTGAGATGGGGATACCCTATGGGGGACCCTGGGCACTGAGATGGGGATACCCTATGGGGGACTCTAGGCACTGAGATGGTGATACCCCATGGGGGACTCTAGGCACTGAGATGGGGATACCCTATGGGGGACTCTAGGCACTGTGATACAGATACCCTATGGGGGACTCTGGGCACTGAGATGGGAATACCCTATGGGGGACTCTAGGCACTGTGATACAGATACTCTATGGGGGACTCTAGGCACTGTGATACAGATACCCTATGGGGGACTCTGGGCACTGAGATGGGAATACCCTATGGGGGACTCTAGGCACTGAGATGGGGATACCCTATGAGGGACTCTAGGCACTGAGATGGGGATACCTTATGGGGGACTCTGAGTACTGAGATAGGGATTCCCTATGGGGGACTCTGAGCACTGAGATAGGGATACCCTATGGGGGACTCTAGGCACTGTGATACAGATAACCTGTGGGGGACTCTGGGCACTGAGATGGGGATACCCTATGGGGGACTCTGGATACTGTGATGGGAATACTCTATGGGGGACTCTGGTCACTGTGATGGGGATACCTTAGGGGAGACTCTGGGCACTGTGATTGGGAACCCAATGGGATACCTTAGGTACTGTGATTTGGATATTCTATGGGAGAACTGGGTACTGTGATTGGAATACTCTATGGGAGACCCTGGTTAGTGTGATTGGGATATCTTAAGAGAGATTTGAGTTACGGTGATGGGGATACCTTATTGCGGCCCCTGGGTAGTGTAATAGGGATACCCTTTGAGAGACCCTAGGTACTGTGACATAGATACCCTATGGGGGACCCCGGGTACTGTAATTGGGATATTCTATGTGGGACCCTGAAAACTGTGAATGGGAAACCCCATGGGTACTGTGATTCAAATACCCTATTGGAAATCCTGGGTAGTGTGATTAGGATATCCTATGGGAGACCCTGGTTACTGTGATTTGATCTCTCCTGATAGGCTGCCAGCGCTGGTTGCTATAGCTACAGACCTGTTTGATCTCTCCTGATAGGCTGCCAGCGCTGGTTGCTATAGCTATAGACCTGGCTTCTATTGCAGCCTAATGGATGCCAGTAAACACGCCCCTGACTTCAAAGTGAAACCAAGAAAACAGGACTGAGGTGAGAGGAATCAATGTAGTGAGACAATCTCTTTAAGTAACTGTAAAGTCAATATACCTTGACCCTCCTGTTTCCTCCGATCCTCTGATTTGCTGGCAACAAAGTTTCCACTAAAACCTTTTCTGCACTTCTGTTGCCAAGAAACTTTTGTACAATGTTGCAGAAATCTCACCACGTTTCCCTCTCCAAGGTGTTCATGGTCGCCAAAAATTCTTTATCTTTCATTAGAAGTCTTACTCGAGGGCCATCAAAAATGTCGGCTTCCAACTTCTCATGTGTTGGTGATGGGAATATCGAGTGGATACAATTGAAACAAGCACCGTCTTTATCCAAAGCCTTCATCAGGCTTAACTTGATATATAGGTGGCGGGAGGGGAGGGGGGGGGGATAATAGTACTTTATTGCAATTAAGAAGAGGCTCATGCTTAAAGGGGTTTCCTCGTTTCATCATTTTGCAGCCTTTTGTGCTGATTGCCAAGCAGAGCTTGTGAAATGTCGGGGCGTGTTTCTCCTCCCAGCAGGGAGTGTCAGGAAAAAGCCCGCCCCGCCGGCCCACTCGAGGGTCCACGGCCTGACTTGGGGTGTATCGTGACATTGCTCTGGGTACACAAGGTCAGCCAGATACTGTTCCACCATTAACCCCTGTCCACACGGGTACAGGGAGACCCAGGTAGGACGAGAGAAAACACTACTCGTCCACGACCCTGCACGGCTAGGAGAGATCCGTTTACCCTCACTGGTTACTAGTTTGGTTATAAGACCGGTCCGTGACCGACTTATAACAAGGCCAGGAACCAGCCTTGGGGTAGCTATATATTATAGACCGAGTGCTAGGCGTGTGAGGCTGATGATCAAGATCAAGTTTATAGATTTAATAAGCCTTGGAGGGCGCACTAGACAAATATATACAAAATGATAATATACACAGGTAAGAGTCAGAGGTGCAAATATAAGTATGGTTGTCATGGGGGCTGGCGCGGGTGCCGTTGCAACCCGTGGCGTCCCCGCTGCGCGCAGGGGTCCGGTGCGGGTGCCGCGGCTACCCGCGATCATCCCCCTGCTACCCCAGGTCCGGTGCCGAGCCACTTACCCATCCACGCTCTGGTGTACGCTGCTCCTGCATGTCCTGGCCGCCGTGTGCGTACCCGCTACCTAGGGCGCGCGATGGCTGGTCCGGATTTAAAGGGCCAGTACGCCGGTAATTGGGTCAATTGCCGGCTGCTGGTCCTATTTAAGGTATACGCCCCCAGCACTCTTTGCCAGTTTGTTGGTGTGCGTTGCCTAGTTCTGAGTGTTGGAAAGTCCTGTCTGATTTACCGTGTACCAGTCCGCTCCACTACGTTTCCTGACCTTGCCTGTTTGCCGTCTGCCCTGACCTTCTGCCCGTCTCTGACCACGAACCTCTGCCGCCTGCCCTGACCTCCTGCCTGTCTCCGACTACGGCTTTGGATTCTGATTCTGTACCACGCAGTACCCCGGCCGCCATCGCAAGTAAGTCACGTCAGGGGTAGCGACCTGGTAGCCTTACGCCGCAGCAAGTCCATCCCGCTTTGCGGCGGGCTCTGGTGAATACCGGGGACTAATTAGACTCCGCTCCCTGGCGTGGCTTAGCTATCATCGCTTGCGGTGGTCCAGCGAGTCCACCAAACCCTTACAGTACAAACTGGCCATTGATTCCGCCAGAGTACCTCTGCCCGAACTCTGGGACGTTACGACAGCTGTCGCAGAGCAGAGCCAGTGTATTGACCAGCTCGCGGCCATGATGCAGAACCTTGCGGTCCGTCTACCTATGCCTGCGGCTGCTCCCGCCACGCCAGCACCACTTGCTCCTGCAGCCATGACTCTACCTGCTCCAGTACTGGGACCTTCTCTGCATCTGCCGCTTCCTACACGTTATGATGGAGACCCTAAGAAGTGCAGGGGCTTCATTAGTCAATGCTCAATTAACATTGAGATGTTGGGGCGTCAGTTCTCTACCGAGCGGGCTAAGGTGGCCTTCATAATTAGCCTCCTAACGGGCGAAGCTCTGGCCTGGGCCACTCCGCTATGGGACCAAGGAGACCCTCTGACAGCTAATCTCCAAGCTTTCCTTCAAGGGTTTCGCACCGTCTTCGAGGAACCTGGCCAGACCTCCTATGCTGCTGAAGCTCTGCTCCGTCTCCGTCAGGGCGACTCTACGGTAGGTCAGTACTCCGTGCAGTTCCGCACACTAGCCTCTGAATTGGATTGGAACAATGAGGCGCTGGTGGCAACCTTCTGGCAAGGTCTCTCTGGGCGCATTAAGGACGAGCTCGCTGGTCGGGATCTGCCATCCACTCGGGACGAACTGATTCGGTTGGCCACCCGAATCAACATACGGTTCGCTGAGAGACAACAGGAGATTCGCCTCCAACGGGAAGTCACCCGACCACGCCGGTTACCTCGTCTGGCTCCCGTTTTTCAACGACCTCCACTTCCTCCGCCAATGGTTCCTGAGGACGAACCCATGCAGGTCGAGAGAGCCCACCTGACCCAGGAAGAACGTTTGAATGTAACGGTCTGGAGGTGGATCCTCTGGACCACCGCAGGCGATGGTGTAAGTCCACACCAGGGAGTGGAATCTAAGTGGGTCCCGTTGTTCACCAGAGTCCACCAGGTCACTGCCACTGGCGGGGCTTGCCTGCGGTGACGGCCAAGAGTAGGCGAGGTACAGGATCAGCAGGCAGGCTCGTAGTCGGGGACAGGCAGGAGGTCAGGACAGGCGGCTCTGGTTCGTAGATGGTGGACAAGCAGGAGGTCAGGACAGGCGGCTCTGGTTCGTGGTCGGTATACGTAGGCAGGGGGTCGGTACACGGTAGACAATACTGGAACACTTTAGAAAGCTTTCACCTCGGGAGAATACAACAAGGATCCGGCGAGGGCCGGCAGGAAGGGGCCGGACTAAATAGGAGCAGTGCTCGGCAATGACCAATTACCGACGCACTGCCCCTTTAAATTTCAAACAGCCGGGCCGCACGCGCCCTAGGGGCAGAGCCACGCGCCGGGAACTGAAGACAGGCTGAGCAGGAGCGTGGCCGGGTAAGTGAACGCCGGCAGGGACAGGGACACGAGCGGACCCCGAACCCGACGTGCGGGACGGGGCTCCGCTGGGAGCAGGGTCACGGACGCGCCTGTGACCCGGGACAGTGGTCGCAGGGACGTCCGTGACAGTACCCCCCCCCCCCTTTGGGTTCCCCCCTCTTGGGCCCCCCTCTCTTACTGGATTGGAGAAATCTCTGGATGAGGCTACGGTTCAGGATATTCTCCTCCGGCTCCCAAGACCTCTCTTCGGGGCCGAACCCCTTCCAGTCCACCAGGAAGTATCGCCTTCCCCTAGTTCTCCTCATGCCCAGAATTTCTTTGACCTCGAAGACATTGGGCGCATCAGCCACAGACGGAGGAGGAACAGCCTTTTGGGAAAAACGATAAAGGACCTGGGGTTTCAGTAGGGAGACATGAAATTAATTGGGGATTCTCATTGTAGGAGGAAGCCTGAGTTTGTATGACACCGGGTTGATGCAGCTGATGACCTCAAAGGGTCCCAAGAAACGGGGTCCCAGTTTGTGAGACGGCATCTTTAAGCGGACATATCTAGACGAGAGCCACACCTTGTCACCTGGGGAGAAGACCGGAGGGGGGATTCTTCCTTTGTCCGCTTGAGTCTTCATGCGCTCGGAAGCGCGAAGCAGCGACTGACGGGTCTGGGACCAGACGGCCTTCATGTCTTGAACCAGTGTGTCCGCCGCCGGGACCTCGGAGGAGGTTGCCAGAGGGAGAGGGGGGCGGGGATGCAGGCCAAACACGATGTAGAAGGGGGAGACCCCCGCGGACTCGGACTCAAGGGAGTTATAAGAGAACTCCGCCCATGGCAGTACATTTGACCAATCGTCTTGACATGCTGAGACGAAATGGCGAAGTACATCCCAAGACTTGGTTGACCCTCTCCACCTGACCGTTATCGTCTGCGGGTGGTAGGCCGGAAGAGAAGTCGAGCTTCACCTGAAGTTGGTTGCACAGGGCTCTCGCCAAAACCTGGAGACAAATTGAACTCCCCAGTCCGAGACAATTTGCTGGGGAGTCCATGCAGACGAAACACATGGAGGAAGAATAGCTCAGCCAGGCGGGAGGCAGATGGCAGGCCTGGAAACGGGACGAAATGCGCCATTTTGGAAAAGCGATCCGTAATCACCCAAATAATGGTGTTGTCAGACGACGGAGGAAGGTCAGTTATGAAGTCCATCGAAATGTTGGTCCAGGGTTGAGTGGGAATGGGAAGTGGCTGAAGTAGACTTGCCGGCTTGTGACGTGGCGTCTTGTTGCAGGCACAGGAGTCACAAGACGAAACAAAGTCCTTAACATCCTTTTCCAGCTCTGGCCACCAATAGAACCGGCATATCAGGTAGAAGGTTCTTCCGGCGACGGGATGACCAGCCACCAATGAGCAATGTCCCCATTTTAAGATACGTCTGCGAAGAGCAGGACGCACATAAGTCCTTCCAGGAGGGACCTTCCGGAGGTCCACTGGAGCTGCCGAGATGAGACGTTCTGGCGGAATTATGTGTTCTGGAGTAGTATCTTCACCCACCATGTCGGAGGCACGGGAGAGGGCGTCAGCTCTCACATTATTCTCAGCTGGCCAGAAGTGGATCTGAAAATCGAACCAGGAGAAGAACAGCGACCACCTAGCCTGGCGTGGGGTAAGTCGCTGAGCCGCCTGCAGATATTGGAGGTTCTTGTGGTCCGAGTAGATGCGGATGGGAAAACGGACGCCCTCCAGCAGATAACGCCACTCCTCCAGAGCCAATTTTATGGCTAGTAGCTCCCGGTCGCCAATCGTGTAATTCCTCTCGGCTGATGAGAACGTCTTGGAGAAGAAACCGCACATTACAGTCTTACCCGTGGACCCTTTTTGCGTAAGAACTGCTCCGGCTCCCACAGATGAGGCATCCACCTCCAGTGTGAAGGGTTTCATGGAATCCGGGCGTGCAAGGATAGAGACCGTAGAGAAGGCGGACTTGAGCTTCGAAAACGCGTCCTCGGCCTCGACCGGCCAGCTGTGTGGATTGGCTTGTTTCTTGGTGAGAGCTACTATCGGGGCCACCAGCGTAGAGAAGTGAGGTATGAACTGGCAATAATAGTTGCAGAAGCCCAAGAAGCGCTGGATGGCCTGCAGGCCGACTGGGCGTGGCCACTGCAACACGGCAGACAGTTTTGCTGGGTTCATCCGTAGGCCTTTGTCCGAGATGACGTACCCTAGAAACGGAAGGCTAGTCTGATGGAAGAGGCACTTCCCTAGCTTCGCATACAGGTGGTTCTCCCGGAGACGTTTCAGTACTTGACGAACATGGCTGCGGTGGGTCTCGAGGTCAGGAGAGAAGACCAGGATGTCATCAAGGTAGACCACCACGCAGATGTGGAGAAGGTCCCTGAAGACGTCATTCACTAGCTCCTGAAAGACGGCGGAGGCATTGCACAGTCCGAAGGGCATCACCAGGTACTCAAAGTGCCCATCCCTGGTGTTGAAGGCCGTCTTCCATTCATCGTCCTTGCGGATTCGGACCAAGTTGTAGGCCCCTCTCAGATCCAACTTGGAGAAAATCTTGGCGCCCTGCAAGCGATCAAACAGTTCAGTGATCAGCGGCAATAGATAACGGTTCTTTACCGTGATCTTGTTCAAGCCCCGGGTAATCTATGCAGGGCCGCAAGGTACCGTCCTTTTTCTTCACGAAAAAGAACCCCGCACCAGCGGGAGACGAGGACTTTCGGATGAACCCCTTCCGGAGATTCTCCTGGATGCACTCGGACATGGCTTGGGGTCTCAGGAACCGACAGTGGGTAGACTCGGCCCCGGGGAGGACTGGTACCCGGCAGTAAGTCAATTGGGCAATCGTATGGACGATGCGGAGGAAGACTCTTAGCTTGTCTCTCAGAGAACACATCGGCGTACTCCAGATATTCGGGCAGCAGCCCGGGCAACGGCTCCTGAAGGGTTGCGCGAGTGCAGGGAAGCACCGCGCGAGGTGCCACCAAACAATGCCCCCGATAATTGGGACTCCAACGAATCACCTCTCCAGTAGACCAGTCCAGGATAGGAGAGTGGAGTCGCAGCCATGGAAGTCCGAGGAGGATCGCCGACGAGGAGCGAGGCAGCACGTAGAAGGAGACTTCTTCTTTATGCAGCGCCCCAACATGGAGGGACAGTGGCTTGGTGACAAACTGGATGGTGTCGCTAAGCAGCTCCCCGCTGACGGATGATATGACAAGCGGTTTCTCCAGGCGTACCACTGGAAGTCGATACTGCCTCACTAGGGACCGAGTCCAGAAACGTCGGAACTTGGAACGTGATACCAGTCTCTGACACGACCTGCACTGGCATCAACAGGCGTGGAGAGGAGGAGGTTGCACCTAGGAATGCCTCTCCCACAGATCCTAGGTGCGGGAGTTTCCCGAAGACTTGGGGCGCTTGGGGCAGTTCCTCCGAAAATGCTCTGGGCTGCCACAGTAGAGGCACAAGTTCCTTTGCCGACGCTGGGCCAACTCTTGCTCAGAGAGACGGGCCAGATCAATCTGCATGGGCTCCTCGGTGGGTGTTGGCGACTGTGACGCAGGAGGCCTCTAGAACACCGGTGCCAGGCAAGGAAACCGGCGAGGTTGGGCTGACTGACGCTCTTGCCGAAGTTCTTCCTCCCGTTCAAGGAAGCGTACGTCAATGCGGGTTGCTAACCGGATCAAGTTGCTGAGGGAAGACGAGAGGTCTCTAGCGGCCAAGACGTCCTTAACTCGGCTTGAGAGCCCTTTCTTAAAGGTAGCACACAGAGCGGCCTCGTTCCATGACAGTTCAGAGGCCAGAGTACGGAATTGTACCGCATAGTCTCCTACAGACAGGTCTCCCTGGCCTAAGTTTAGGAGGGCTGTCTCAGCGGAGGATGCACGAGCTGGTTCCTCAAAGACGTTGCGGAACAACTGTAGATCCGCCGTCACTGGATTGTTTCTGTCCCATAGGGGCGTAGCCCATGCCAGGGCCTTCCCGGAGAGGAGGCTGACTACGAACGCCACCTTCGCACGTTCAGACAGGAACTGATCAGCCATCAGCTCCACGTGCATAGAGCATTGGGCGATGAATCCCCTGCAGAGTTTCGGGTCTCCGTCAAATTTAGATGGGAGCGACAGCCGAAGCTTGGGCCCCCTCAGGGTCACAGGAACCGTAGAGGCTGGAACAACCTCTGGAGCTGGCGGAGGTTGCTGCTGCTGGACGGTGACGAGTTGCTGCAACATGGTGGATAGCTGGGTAAGTTGCTGCACCTGTTGGCCGAGTTGCTGTGACTGGTGGGCAACAACGGTCATCAGATCCGCCAGGCTGGGTAACGGCACCTTGGCGGGATCCATGGCCGGATCCTACTGTAACGGTCTGGAGGTGGATCCGCTGGACCACCGCAGGCGATGGTGTAAGCCCACACCAGGGAGTGGAATCTAAGTGGGTCCCGGTATTCACCAGAGCCCGCCGCAAAGCGGGATGGTCTTGCTGCGGCGGGAGTCCACCAGGTCACTACCACTGGCGGGGCTTGCCTGCGGTGGTGGCCAAGGGTAGGCGAGGTACAGGATCGGCAGGCAGGCTCGTAGTCGGGGACAGGCAGGAGGTCAGGACAGGTGGCTCTGGTTTGTAGACGGTGGACAAGCAGGAGGTCAGGACAGGCGGCTCTGGTTCGTGGTCGGTATACGTAGGCAGGAGGTCGGTACACGGTAGACAAGACTGGAACACTTTAGAAAGCTTTCACCTCGGGAGAATACAACAAGGATCCGGGAAGGGCCGGCAGGAAGGGGCCGGAATAAATAGGAGCAGTGCCCGGCAAAGACCAATTATCGGCGCACTGCCCCTTTAAATTTCAAACAACTGGGCCGCACGCGCCCTAGGGGCAGAGCCACGCGCCGGGAACTGAAGACAGGCTGAGCAGGAGCGTGGCCGGGTAAGTAAACGCCGGCAGGGACAGGGACACGAGCGGACCCCGAACCCGACGTGCGGGATGGAGCTCCGCTGGGAGCAGGGGCACAGACGCGCCTGTGACCCGGGACAGTGGTCGCAGGGGCGTCCGTGACATTGGAGCGTCGTCAGAAGCAGCTATGTTTCTACTGGTGCGGTTCCGGCCACTTCATTGGGGACTGTCCGGTGCGTCCGGGAAACTCTCGCACCTAGGGCTTGCAGGAGAGGCATCCCTAGATATCAGTGCGGCCTCTCCCCGTCTGACCATTCCCGTACTCTGTGAATTTTTTACCGGACAGCACCTTTCAGGCCACCGCCTTCCTTGATTCGGGGTCCGCTAGAAATTTTATCAGCCAAGCTCTGATCCCGGTGACCCCTCTGCAGAAACCCATGTTCGTCTCCTCTGTCAGTGGTGAATGTCTCAAGGATGCTATTCGGTTCTGCACTGCGCTTCTCACCTTGCAGATAGGCGCTCTACAGAAAGAGACTCTGAAGCTACTCGTTCTGCCTCGCTCCTCTTCTGATATCCTCCTGGGCCTGCCGTGGTTGCAAGAGCATGCTCCGACTCTGGTCTGGAACACTGGCGACATTGTCCGTTGGGGGCCCACGTGCCACTCGCGATGCCTCTCTGCACTCCGTCCTGCTCCACGTGCTGCCTCTAAAAAGCCTACGAAGCCTCTGCCAGGTCTGCCTACTCCTTACAAGGCTTTTGCCGACGTCTTCCCCGAAAGACAGGCCGAAACTCTTCCTCCGCACCGGCCGTTAGACTGTCCTATTGACCTGCAACCCGGTACTAATCCTCCTTGAGGCAGAGTCTACCCTCTTTCTTTCCCAGAAACCAAGACGATGTCGGAGTATATTCAGGAGAATCTCTGTAAAGGCTTTATATGTAAGTCCTCTTCACCGTCGGGGGCTGGATACTTCTTTGTCGAAAAAAAGGATGGAACTCTCCGGCCCGGTATCGATTACCGTGGACTAAATAAAATCACCATAAAAAATCGATACCCCTTGCCTCTGATCTCGGAACTTTTCGATCGCCTACGGGGCGCAAACATTTTTTCCAAGTTGGATTTACGCGGAGCTTACAACTTGATTCGTATCCGGGAAGGCGACGAATGGAAGACGGCCTTTAATACCCGTGATGACCACTTCGAATATCTCATCATGCCATTTGGTCTCTGCAACGCTCCGGCGGAGTTCCAGAACTTCGTCAACGAGATCTTCCGCGACCTTCTCTAAGTCTGGGTCATTGTCTATCTGGACGACATTTTAATCTTCTCGCCAGATCTAGAGACTCACCGCCACCATGTCCGCCAGGTGCTCAGACGTCTCCACACCCACCAGCTTTATGCAAAACTGGAGAAATGCCTGTTTGAACGCCCCTCGCTGCCCTTCTTAGGGTACATCATTTCGGAACAAGGTCTCCAGATGGACCCCTCCAAGCTTTCAGCGGTCCTGCAGTGGCCCCGACCGGTGGGTCTCCGGTCCATCCAGTGCTTCTTGGGGTTCGTGAACTATTATAGGCAGTTCATTCCGCAATTCTCCATGCTGGTGGTCCCTCTGGTAGCCCTCACCAAGAAGAATGCTAACCCCAAATCCTGGCCTCCCGAAGCTCAGGAAGCCTTTAATCGTCTTAAAGCAGCTTTCGCTTCAACTCCGGTTCTGTCTGGCCCGGACCCACAGCGTCCATTTGTCCTAGAAGTGGACGCTGTCCTTCTTCAAAAGTCCTCCTCTGGGAGATTGCGTACTTGTGGTTTCTTTTCCAAGACCTTCACTCCTGCCGAACATAACTACACAATTGGTGATCGTGAACTTCTGGCCATAAAGCTAGCCCTGGACGAATGGCGACACCTGCTGGAGGGGGCTCGCCATCCCGTTGAGATCTTCACTGATCGCAAATTTCTCATGTATCTCCAATCTGCTCAGTGTTTGAATCCTCGGCAAGCCCGGTGGTCACTCTTCTTCGCCCGCTTTAACTTCCTCCTTCACTTTCGGCCTGCCGAAAAGAACGTCAGGGCGGACGCCCTCTCTAGATCCTCGGACACTGTGGGCCTTGAGCCGCCTCTGCAGCACATTATTCCTCCTGAACGGCTCCTCACGGTGGCTTCCATGGATCTCCAACATCTACTCCCTGGGAAGACCTACATCCGTCCTGCCATGCGGCCTCGAATCCTTAAGTGGGGACATTCCTCTCGCACAGCGGGCCATCCTGGGGTCCACAAGTCTTTACGATTGATCTCACGCTACTATTGGTGGCCCACTCTCGCTCAGAATGTTAGAGACTTTGTTCTGGCCTGTACCTCCTGTGCCTGTAACAAAGTCCCTCGTCTCAGACCCGCGGGTCTGCTTCAGCCTCTCCCGGTGCCAGAAAAGCTGTGGTCCCATATTGCCATGGATTTTGTTACTGACCTTCCAGCCTCCTCTGGAAACACGGTCATCTGGGTGGTAACGGATAGATTTTCAAAGATGGCTCACTTTGTTCCCCTGCCTGGGTTACCCTCTGCCCCCCAGCTGGCCCAACACTTCTTCCAACACAGTTTTCGGCTACACGGGCTCCCATTGCATAGTGTTTCTGATAGGGGGGTCCAGTTTGTGTCAAAATTCTGACGGGCTCTGTGGACTCAGTGGCAGGTTCAGCTGGACTTCTCGTCTGCATATCACCCTCAAACCAATGGGCAGGTGGAGAGGGTCAACCAAGTTTTAGGTACCTATTTACGTCATTTTGTGTCCGCCCGTCAGGATAACTGGTCTGATCTCCTCCCCTGGGCCGAATTTTCCTATAATTCCTTAGTCTGCTGGAGCCTCTCCCTTTTTCTTTGTATTTGGGCTACATCCCCGCCTGCCTCTCCCTCTGTCTATCTCGTCTCACGTCCCTGCCGTTGATGCCCAAGTACGGGACATCAAGGCACTTTGGCAAGTCACACGACAGGCCCTTCTACAGGCCTCCGCTCACACCAAGGCCCAGGCTGAGAGGTACCGGAGACCCCCGCCCATATTTAAGCCGGGTGACAGGGTTTGGTTATCGGCCAAGTACATTCGCTTCAAGGTACCCAGTTACAAGTTAGGCCCTAAGTATTTGGGCCCTTTGTGGTACTTCGGCAGCTAAACCCAGTGTCCTACAAGCTCCGCTTGCCTCCCACTCTGCGTATCCCGAACGCTTTTCATGTGTCTCTCCTCAAACCAGTGGTGATGAATCGCTTCTCCCGGGGGGGGGGGGGCTGTCTCGCTTTCTACTGTGGCCAATGCTGATAACATCTTTGAGGTCAAGGAGGTCCTGGCAGAAAAAACAGTGAGGGGGAGGCGGTTCTTTCTTATAGATTGGAAGGGGTTCGGGCCCGAGGAGCGTTCGTGGGAACCCGAGACCAATCCTGTCGCTTGACCTCCTCACTAAGTTCCAAAAAAAAGAGTGGGAGACCTAAGGGGGGGTACTGTCATGGGGGCTGACGCGGGAGCCGTTGCGCCCCACGGCCGCCTCCCTGCCCACAGGGGGTCCAGCGCGGGTGCCGCGGCTACCCGCGACCATCCCCCTGTCACCCCAGGTCCGGTGCCGAGCCACTTACCCGTCCACGCTCCGGTGTACGCTGCTCCTGCATGTCCTGGCCGCCGTGTGCGTACCCGCTACCTAGGGCACCCGCGCGCCGGCTGGTCCGGATTTAAAGGGCCAGTACGCCGGTAATTGGGTCTATTGCCGGCTGCTGGTCCTATATAAGGAATACGCCCCCAGCACTTTCTGCCAGTTTGTTGGTGTGCATTGACTAGTTCTGAATGTTGGAAAGTCCTGTCTGATTTACCATGTACCAGTCCGCTCCACTACGTTTCCTGACCTTGCCTGTTTGCCGCCTGCCCTGACCTTCTGCCCGTCTCTGACCACGAACCTCTGCCGCCTGCCCTGACCTCCTGCCTGTCTACGACTACACCTTTGGATTCTGATTCTGTACCTCGCAGTACCCCGGCCGCCATCGCAAGTAAGTCACGTCAGGGGTAGCGACCTGGTAGCCTCACGCCGCAGCAAGTCCATCCCGCTTTGCGGCGGGCTCTGGTGATACCGGGGGCTACTTAGACTCCGCTCCCTGGCGTGGATTAGCTATAATTGCTTGCGGTGGTCCAGCGAGTCCACCGAACCCTTACAATGGTTACAGTTCACAGGCAGTAAAATGTGTCCAGTTACCTGAGATTGGCTTGGTTCTGGGCCCACATGGGGGGTAGATGTGGCCCTGCGCTGCGTGGATGCTTCTGGAATGCTAGAATGATGTCAGGTACCCCCTCCTGAATGCAACAATGGGCCCACCTGGGGCTCCTGCTTATATCTGTAATGGGACAGCCCATATGGCAGCCCCTACACTCCCCCACAAACCCCTGGGATGGTCTAAAAACTCCTCCCGCTCTGGCCATGCCATTTCTGACAGAAACACAAAAATGGACCATAATGCGGCATGGCATTGGGACAGAACCGAGCCGGTGGCATTATCAGAACCGGCTGTGCCTAAGCTACGACCTGGTACCCCGCACCCTTATCCTATGTGCTCCCTAAGACCAGTTCTCGATTTCTCAGTCCCCCTGCATCGTGCGAATGTGGGAGTGGTGGCTATGTGCACGGGGAGTTTCATATTTTAAGATATGAAACTGCCATATACCTCGGATACACGATTCTCTTATAACTCTTAATGAAAAATCGAGGCCGCTGCGGCTGGGAGCCTTTTGTTCAAGTCTTTGTGCTCCAGTCTGAGAGAGCACATGTGTCTTAGGTGCTAATTAATGGAAAAGAGGATACTTTTGATGTGGTGATCACCCCTGCTGAGCTACCTTCCTATAGAAGGGCATTTACGATGGGTATAATTGACCTCTTCCTCTCGCAGGCCATTTGACTGAATTTGGAGGGGGGTGAATGATTTGTCATTTTTGGAGTGAGTTTTCCTCACAGGGAGTATCTTCACTCTCTGCAGATGCCCCACTGTGTGCTCCTGATGATTCATTCTGTGTGAGCCGGGGGAAGGGAGAGGTTCTCAGCTGTCATTAGAATAATTGGAAGTGAAAAGCTAAGTGTAACTCCATAGTGTATATCTAAATCTCTCCCTCTCTCTACAGACTTTCTAGACTTTGTAACTGGAATGGGTATTTGACATTCAGGACTCTGGGAAAGATGGGTGTTTTTTATTTTTTCTATGTCTCCCTCTCACAGTGATATATCCTGCAGATTATTACACCTCTGACCTCCACAGATCTGTAGAACAAAACTACACACTTTATCTGTTTGTATTTACATGGGACTGAAGATCTGTGTCACAACATTTTTTTATGTGGGACTGCGCAGTACAGCTGTGTTCTCTCTCTGTGTAATGTGCGTGGGACTGCACATCTTATATGGGACTGCTGTTTTCTCTTTCCGTTTTATGAGGGTCTGCCAAAGTAAGGACTTCACATCTTACATGGGACTGATTTTTTTTCCTCTTCGTTTTACTTGGGGCTGCCAATGTAAGGACTGCACATCTTACATGGGACTGCTGTGTTTTTTCTTTCCGTTTTACGTGGGTCTGCCGATGTAAGGAATGCACATCTTACATGGGACTGATGTGTTTTCTCTTTTAATTTTACATGGGTCTGCCGATGTATGGACTGCACATCTTACATGGGACTGCTGTGTTTTCTCTTTTCATTTTATCTGGGTCTGTAGATGTAAGGACTGCATATCTTACATGGGACTGCTGTGTTTTATCTTTCTGTTTTACGTGGGCCTGCTGATGTAAGAACTGCACATCTTACATGGGACTGCTGTGTTTTATCTTTTCGTTTTACGTGGGTCTGTCAATGTAAGGACTGCACATCTTACATGGGACTGCTGTGTTTTCTCTTTTCGTTTTACGTGGGTCTGCCGATGTAAGGACTGTACATCATACATGGGACTGATGTGTTTTATCTTTCTGTTTTATGTGGGTCTGCCGATGTAAGGACTGCACATCTTACATGGGACTGTTGTGTTTTCTCTTTCCATTTTACATGTGAAAAAAAGAAAAGAAAAAAAAAAAAAAAGAAAAGAAAAAACCGGAGGAGCGCTCCTTATAGTGAAGTATATCGAGACGATATTGGTGAAATATACTTATGTATATAAACTCACCTAGTGCAGTTGTGCGACTAATTTAGAGGCACAACTCTCATAAGCGTGTATAGAGCACAGTTCAGGTTCATCTGTGGCAGCCGTGGAACTCGTCTCCAAAGCCACAAAATAAGTGGCGACGGGCATGGACCATAGGAACTCAAAGAAAAAAGTAGCTCCCGGCGCTCAACTATTTTAGAACTCCAGGAATTACGAGGAGTTTTCAGTAAAAAGATGTTTAATACATAAACATCTCATAAAAAGGTATTAACCCTTGACAAAACATACAAAAATTAAGATCACTAACGACGCGTTTCTCGCCGAAACCGGCGCTACCTCAGGAATTGTGATTACAGAAAATGCCGGGAAAAACAGTCATTTAAAAGAATTCCGCACTTCTCATTGGGCGGTGAAGCCGGCCAATGGGAGTGCAAGCGACAGAAAAACCATGTTAGCCTATGGGGCAGGAACTAACCAATCACCGTGGGTCTAACAGTTTCAGTCATTTAAACACATAGCGCGATTGGATTCCGAGCGAGTAAGCTCCCGTCCTCCTACCCAGACAGGGAGCGAGCCGCACTCCCCTCTGTTGTTACTACACAGGCGGGGAGAAGATTAGCATTCAAATCTAAGAGAAAAGTAACTCCGATAAACGTAGCCCGCAGTGATACACTGAATGGGCTAATGTATATAAACAAAGAGTGCCTGGATGGGCGTATCACTATGAATAATGTAAATGAGATTCCCCAGCCCAACTATAATTGACCAGATTTGGGGAAGTTCATATTTCAGGACCAATGTCAGTATGGAAGACTCGTACTATTATGTCTCTATCACAAAGATAGTTCAATGGGTGATGGACTATAAGGGGGAGAAAACTTCACTCGCTCAGCTCATAAAAGAGCGAATAACGCTCTCTAAAAATTGTCACAATATTTCATCGCTCACTGAGATGACAGTGTGGTGAACAATATCTGAATACACAATAATTAAATTACATTGAAAATCCCATCTCCCTGTAGTGGTATAAAGGAGCTAAATCTAAAAATATACATAAAAACAAAATTGGTCACCAATTTGTCTAAGATCTTAGCAAACGTGGTCTAGCCAACAGTCGGGCATTACCCAAAGCATCATGACTCTGTTGGATTCCGATACAGCACGGAGGTCAGATCGGCCAACCGTGCTAGTGTTCCTACATATCAGTGTTTAATCTGAAAGCGCTTCTATCGGCGCATTACTAGGGTTTTTTCAATAGATGTCTACTGTATAACCAGGATTGGTTAAATCCTGGGAGGCTCGACTCTAGGGACCAATAGAAAGACGAGCTACTTGCACCGTATTTTTCTATGGGAAAGTAGCTCGGTATATGATTGGCTATATAAAAGGAGGCTCGACGCCTTCAGCCAATCGGAAAACGAGCGACGCTCTATGGGAATTATAATGGGGTTTTTTTTCTTTTTTACTCCAGTGCTCGTCTCTAGAGCATAAATAATTAGTTCTAGTTATAATGCAACCCAGAAATAGTGGAATATAATCTAATCTCATGGAAAAGAAGAGAGAGAGATAACTCGATCCATATCTAGAATAGAGGAATAGGAGCTCAACTCAATCAGCCCCCAGAACAAGACGATGTATGTATAGTTTCTTTACATTAAACCCCTTTTATAAGGTATAATTGAGGATGTGTATGGAGAGAAAAGAAATCGTATTTACACAATAGACATCAGAGGAGCTCCTCAATAGATGAGCTCCACTGCTTCATTCATCCCCTTAGGGCATATGGTCTGAAGTTTAAACATCCAATAGGTTTCACGCTTCTGTAGAAGCTGAAACCTATTGGATTTATGTTGGGGGACCTGGTCTATAGGGGTTATTCTCAGAAGGCTAAAATCTTGGTCATGGTGTTCCAAGAAATGACGGGCTACACTCTGCTTAAGTTCCCCTCGCTTAATACAGGCTCTATGCCCGTTTAGTCTCATATGGAGGGGTCGTATAGTGCGGCCCACATACTGAAGGTGACAACTGCATTCAATGATATAAATAACAAAATTGCTTTTACAATTGAGACTCTGTTTGATGTTATAACTTTCTTTCGTGGAGCTAGATGTGAACTGTTTCGTATTGCTAATGCTCCTACAGCATAGACAATTCAAGGACCCGCATGCAGAACTGCCCAAATTTACAAGCTCTTTATAGGTTGAATCTTGTTGGTTGTTAGTTTGGCTCGGGGCTACTAAATTTTTAATATTAGGAGCCCGTCTATAGATAAGCAGCGGTTGTTCCGGAATAAGGGGTCCCAAAAAGGCATCTTTTTTCAAAAGATGCCAATGTTTATTTAGCACCCTCTTAATGTCAGGATAAGCTGAAGTGAACTGAGTGATCAGAGAGAATTTTTGTCTATCCTCCTGTCTCTTTTTGGATATTACATCTATCTTTTTGTCACTATTGTAAACTAAGCAGTCCCGTTGTTGTAGTGTCATTGTTTTCTTCAAGGCATCCTCCAATAGTTTAGTGGGGTAACCTTTATCAATGAACCTTTGTTTAATAAACAAGGCTTGCGTTTTAAATGTAGAATCTTTTGAGCAATTTTTCCGTATTCGGCGCATCTGGCCATAAGGAATATTCTCCTTCCAAGGCCGATGGTGGGCGCTCCTAAAGTGAATGTAGCTATTGCTATCAACACCTTTGAAGTGAGTGGCCGTTTGGAAGGTGCCTTCGGCCAGAGATATATCAATATCAAGAAATTCCAATTTAGTATTACTAAATTGGGAAGTAAATTTGATCCCCCAGGTATTCTTATTGAGGTCGTTGACAAAATCTGCAATATAACTGGAGGGACCCGACCAAATGAACAGAAGGTCATCTATATATCTTTTATACAGTGCCACATATTTATAAAGAGGATGAGGGTAAATGTATTTAGCCTCAAAAGACCCCATAAAAGTATTCGCATAGGAAGGTGCTGCTCTTGTGCCCATGGCGGTTCCACGGATCTGTTTATATATATCGTTATTGTACTGAAAAAAATTATTGTTCAAGATGAAATGCATTCCCTCCCTAATAAAGATCTTTTGTTGGGTGGGCATCTCCATATCAGATGACAGGGTTTCTTCTATACACCTTATTCCTAGGTCATGGGATATGTTTGTATAGAGGGCGGTAACGTCTAACGTCATGATAATATAGTTGTCGCCAGGAGGCATTTTGGCTAGCAATTGAATTAATTGACCCGAGTCCTTTAAGTAACTCGGTAATTGAACTACATATGGCTGTAAAAATATATCAATATAGTGCGAAAGGTTACTGGTGGGGGAATTAATACCGGATATGATAGGCCTGCCTGGAGGTGTAGACAGACTCTTGTGAATTTTTGGGAGAAAATAAAAAAAAGGAAAATTTGGTTCATTGATGAAGAGAAAATTTCTTTCTTTTTTATTTATGATGCCCTTGCTAAAGGCATCATTCAGAAAAGTATGTAGATTATTCTGCATACTGGGGAAAGGATCCCCTGTGCATTTTTCATAATAAAGGGTGTCTGACAGTATTCTATTGGCCTCATTTTGGTACTGCTCCTGGTCTAGAATGACAATACCGCCCCCCTTATCGGCTGCTCTTATGATGATCGTGTTGTTATTTTGTAACGTTTTAATTGCAGCTTTTTCAGCCTTACTAAGGTTGGAGTGCTTGTCACTCGGGTTTATCCCTTGCAAATCATCGCTCACTAACTCTTGGAAGGATTTTAGCAAGTGACCCTGGGATGGTATTGGGTAAAATCGGGATCTATTTTTAATCTCCACTTTTTTCATTTTTATCCCTGGGG
Source organism: Phyllomedusa bahiana (assembly GCA_025379985.1). Taxonomy (NCBI): domain Eukaryota; kingdom Metazoa; phylum Chordata; class Amphibia; order Anura; family Hylidae; genus Phyllomedusa; species Phyllomedusa bahiana. Next base: position 40,351 of record JAODAL010021690.1, read on the forward strand.
AGTCGTCTCTATGGGGGATATAGGGATTCAGCAAGAAATGTCGGGTTCGTGTCCGTTTCCGGACGAATCTATGGAAGTCAATGAATAAATCATATTGATTAATCTTATTGTTCGTTGGACAGAACGTTTGCTTTTTGCAAAAAAGATTAATTTTCTCCCCATTTAAAAAGGAATATTTCGGGGTTTTTAATTACCCAACTTTGTTGATCTGGAGTACAGGGGCTATGTTATCTTTTTCCCCTATTTTTTTTTTTTTTTTTTCTTGTGGCTCCTGCCCACATCCTTCGTGCGTTTTTTTTTTTCCCCCCTTTCTTGTTTGAGGGTAAATGAGGGGTTTGTCTTTTGGGGGGGTTCCCAAAAAAAAAGGGGTGTGTATGCCACTTGGCCCTATACTGATGTTTGTCATCTGTGGAAAACCCACCCTTGTCAAATTTAAAAGGAGATTCCGTTTCATTTTTGTGTACAAATTTGTGAAAACCCAAATGGGTAATGGATGGGGAAAAAAAGCCTATTGATCTCAGGTTTTGGAAAAAAATTTATACCCTTTTTTTTCATATTTCAAATCTTTTCCCTAATTTTTGAGTTTTGATGGTCATAGATTGTGGTGAATTTCGGGATCAACTTGGGAATTTTTCTTCCTCAGTACTTAGTTCTTTTCTCGTATCTATAGTTATAAATCTGGTAAAATTCTGCTCAAATTCTGAGAGAGTTTTAGGGGATAGGGCACTAAATCGAGATGACGGAATATCTTTTTTTTTGGTTTTTGTGGGAACGTTGTAATTTTTTTACTAAGGGTTTTTACTCGAATCTTGTCTTCCAAACACTTTTTTTGCTTTATTAGTTGCCATTTTTTTGTGGAGAGATTTAAAGGTAATCGAAGAAAAAACCCTTAGGTAATAAAATTACAACTGTTCCCACTAATAAACCAAAAGAAGATATTCCTGTCATCTCTGATTTGAGTGCCCTATCCCATAAAACTCTCTCAGAATTTGAGCAGAATTTTACCAGATTTATAACTATAGATACGAGAAAAGAACTAAGTACTGAGGAAGAAAAATATCCAAGATTATCAGAAATTTTCACCCACAATTTGCTAGCCATCAAAGCTCAGAAAAAATTTGGGAGAATTTGAAATACGAAAAAAAGGGGTTATAATTCTCCAAAAACTGGATCAATTGGTTTTTGTCCTCCCAGTCCATTACGATTGGGTTTTCACAAATTAGTACACACAATGATACGGAACTCTCCTTTAATCTGACAGAGATGGATTCTCCACAGATGACAAACATCAGTATAGGGCCAAGATTGGCAAAAACTACACCACTTTTTTTTAGGGAAACCCCCCCCCGAAAAACAAATCCCCCCATATATTACCCTCAATCAAGAAAAGGGGGGAAAAAAAAAAAAAAGGGAAAGAGAGGAGGGGAGGACCCCAAAAAAAAAAAAAAGAAAAAAAAGGGATTGAAAAAAAAATTTTTAAAATGCCCCCGTTCTCCAGATTTAACAAAGTTGGGTATATTTAACCCCTCGAAATATTCCCTTTAAACGGAGAAATTAAACTTTTAGCAAAAGGTCTACGTTCTGCCAACAAAATAAATTAATCAAAATGATTTTATTCATGACTTCCATGATTCGTCAGGAAACTGACATTTAAACCCCCCATTTTTGCTGAAACCCATATCCCAAAAAATAGACGAACCCCCCAGGGATAAAAAAAGAAAAAATGGAGATTTTAAAAAAAGATCCCTGATTTTACCCAATTTCAATCCCAGGGTCACTTGCTAAATTCTTCCAAGAGTTAGTGAGCGATGATTTTCAAGGGATAAACCCGAGTGACAAGCACTCCCCAAACCCTTTGTAAGGCGGAAAAAAACTCAATTAAAACGTTAAAAAAAACAAACGACATCATAAGAGCAGCCGATAAAGGGGGCGGTATTGTCTCCTGACCAGGAGCAGTATCAAAAAGAGGGCCTACGAATACTGTCAGATACCTTTATTTGAAAAATGACGGGGGTTTTCCCAGTGTACAGAAAATTACAAACTTTCTGAATGATGCCTTTAGAAAGGGGCATCAAAAATAAAAAAGAAGAAATTTCCTTCACCAATGAACCAAATTTTCCTTTTTTTAATTTTCCCCAAAAATTCACAAGGTTGTTAACCTCGGGCAGCCTATCAATCCGGTATAATTTCCCCCCACCAGTAACCTTTCGCACTTATTGATTTATTTTTCAGCCATATGTTTGTTCAATTCGTTATTAAAGGACTCGGGTCAATTAAAACAATTGCTAGCCCCAAAAAGCCTCCTGGGGACAACTATTTTATCATGCGTTGAGTTCCCCCCCTCTACAAAATATCCCCTGACCCCAGGAATAAAGGGGTTTTTATAAAGAAATCCTGTATCTGATAGGAGAGCCCACCCCAAAAGTCTTTTTTGGGAGGGAATGCTTTATCTTGAACAATAATTTTTTTCGTACAATAACGTATATTAAACAGATCCGTGGGAACCCCCATGGCCAAAAAGCAGCGCCCCTTTTTATGCGAATCTTTTATGGGTTTTTTTGAGGCTAAATAATTTACCCTATCCCCTTTATAAATTTTTGGCACTGTTTTAAAAGATATATAATGCCCTTTTCTGTTCATTTGGTCGGGCCCCTTTCCAGTTATATTGCAGATTTTGTAAACGACCTCAATAAGAATACCTGGGGGATCAAATTTACTTTTCAATTAGTAATACTAAATTGGGGAATTTCTTGATATTGATATATCTCTGACCGAAGGCACCTCCAAACGGCCACTCACCTTCAAAGGTGTTGATGCAATAGCTACATTCACTTTAGGAGCCCCCACCATCGGCCTTGGAAGGAGAATTTTTCCTTATGGCTAGATGCACCGAATAGGGAAAAATTGCTCAAAAGATTCTACATTTAAAACGAAAGCCTTGTTTATTAAACAAAGGTTCATTGATAAAGGTTACCCCACAAAACTATTGGAGGATGCCTTGAAGAAAACAAATGACACTACAAAACGGACTGCTTAGTTTACAATAGTGACAAAAAGATAGATGTAATATCCAAAAAAGAGACGGGGAGGATAGACAAAAATTCTCTCTGATCACTCAGTTTCACTTCAGCTTATCCTGACTTTAAAAAGGGTGCTAAATAAACTTTGGGCTTTTCTTTTGAAAAAAATCCCTTTTTGGGACCCCTTATTCCGGAACAACCGCTGCTTATCTATAGACGGGCTCCTAAATATTAAAAATTTAGTAGCCCCGAGCCAAACTAACAACCAACAAGATTCAACCTATAAAGAGCTTGAAAATTTTTGGGCAGTTCTGCAGCGGGTCCTTGAATTGTCTATGCTGTAGGAGCTTAGCAATACGAAACAGGTTCACATCTAGCTCCACGAAAGAAAAGTTATAACATCAAAAGAGTCTCAATTGTAAAGCAATTTTGTTATTTTATTCATTGAATGCAGTGTCACCTTCAGTATGTGGGCCCCACTATACGACCCCTCCATATGAGACTAAACGGGCATAGAGCCTGTATTAAGCGAGGGGAACTTTAAACAGAGTGTAGCCCGTCATTTCTTGGAAACCATGACCCAAAATTTTAGCCTTCTGAGAATAACCCTATAGACCAGGTCCCCAACATAAATCCAATAGGTTTCAGCTTCTACAGAAGGTGAAACCTATTGGATGTTTAAACTTCAGACCATATGCCCTAAGGGGATGAATGAAGCAGTGGAGCTCATCTATTGAGGAGCTCCTCTGATGTCTATTGTGTATATACGATTTCTTTTCTCTCCATACACATCCTCTATTATACCTTATATAAGGGGTTTAATGTAAAGAAACTATACAGACATCGTCTTGTTCTGGGGGCTGATTGAGTTGAGCTCCTTGTCCTCTATTCTAGATATGGATCGAGTTATCTCTCTCTCTTCTTTTCCATGAGATAGATTTATATTCCACTATTTCTGGGTTGCATTATAACTAGAACTAATTATTTATGCTCTAGAGACGAGCACTGGAGTAAAAAAAAAAAAAAAACCATTATAATTCCCATAGAGCGTCGCTCGTTTTCCTATTGGCTGAAGGCGTCGAGTCCTCTTTATATAGCCAATCATATACCGAGCTACTTTCCCATAGAAAAACACGTGTGCAAAGTAGCTCGTCTTTCTATTGGTCCCTAGAGTCGAGCCTCCCAGGATTTAACCAATCCTGGTTATACAGTAGACATCTATTGAAAAACCCTAGTAATGCGCCGATAGAAGCGCTTTCAGATTAAACACTGATATGTAGGAATACTAGCACGATTGGCCGATCTGACCACCGTGCTGTATCGGAATCCTACAGAGTCATGATGCTTTGGGTAATGCCCGACTTTTGGCTAGACCACGTTTGCTAAGATCTTAGACAAATTGGTGACCAATTTTGTTTTTATGTATATTTTTAGATTTAGCTCCTTTATACCCCTACAGGGAGATGGGATTTTCAATGCAATTTAACTATTGTGTATTCAGATATTGTTCACCACACTGTCATCTCAGTGAGCGATGAAATATTGTGACAATTTTTAGAGAGCGTTATTCGCTCTTTTATTAGCTGAGCGAGTGAAGTTTTCTCCCCCTTATAATCAATCACCCATTGAACTATCCTCGTCATAGAGGCATAATAGTACGAGTATCCCATACTGATATTGGTCCTGAAATATGAGCTTCCCCAAATCTGGCCAATTATAGTTGGGCTGGGGAATCTCATTTACATTATTCATAGTGATACGCCCATCCAGGCACTCTTTGTTTATATACATTAGCCCATTCAGTGTATCACTGCGGGCTACGTTTATCGGAGTTACTTTTCTCTTAGATTTGAATGCTAATCTTCTCCCCGCCTGTGTAGTAACAACAGAGGGGAGTGCGGCTCGCTCCCTGTCTGGGTAGGAGGACGGGAGCTTACTCGCTCGGAATCCAATCGCGCTATGTGTTTAAATGACTGAAACTGTTAGACCCACGGTGATTGGTTAGTTCCTGCCCCATAGGCTAACATGGTTTTTCTGTCGTCTGCACTCCCATTGGCCGGCTTCACCGCCCAATGAGAAGTGCGGAATTCTTTTAAATGACTGTTTTTCCCGGCATTTTCTGTAATCGCAATTCCTGAGGTAGCGCCGGTTTCGGCGAGAAACGCATCGTCAGTGATCTTAATTTTTGTATGTTTTGTCACGGGTTAATACCTTTTTATGAGTTGTTTATGTATTAAACATCTTTTTCCTGAAAACTCCTCGTAATTCCTGGAGTTTTAAAATAGTTGAGCGCCGGGAGCTACTTTTTTCTTTGAGTTCCTACTTTCCATTTTACATGGAACTGCCGATGTAAGGACTGCGTATCTTACATGGGACTGCTGTGTATTCTCTTTCCGTTTACGTGGGACTGCATGTGAGATTATCTGGGTCTGCTGATGTAAGAATGCACATCTTACATGGGACTGCACATGATCTCTCTCTCCTGCCTGTGACCTTTTCACTACAACTCCGTAGCCTGCGCGTTCTCATCGGCGCCATGGGTGGGATAGAACTCAGCCGAGAGCCAGTAATACATTAGCAGAGCGTATCCCGACCTGGGCTCAAACACTGTTGCTAAGCACATGCAAAGCAGCCCGTTCTCTTAAACCGCAGCACTTTGCTAATGGTAACCAAGGACGGACAGGCTCAGATTTTTGGTCCCCTCATTTTAAACTATAATGTTGGTAGTGAGAAAACCCCTTTACTATAAGGGGAACATCACCTCGGTCAGAGTTAAATAACACAGAAACATTCATATCATTGTTATTACATGGAACAGACCTGATGTTATGATGCAATAATGATCGATACAAACTATTGAATACAGGAATCAGCAACAGAGGAAAAATGGAGATCGTTACTGGACTCAGCGCCCCTGGAATGTGCCTGATACTGGAGGGCGCCAAACAGAGCAAACGGGGCGGCGCTAGATTTTTGGCTAAAAAGACGGCAGAATTCAGCCGCAGCCGCATTCTTACAGGTCGCCCTATATACACACATACAGTATATCTATACATGCACATACAGATATATACACACATACAGATATATACACACATACACTTAGAGGCCTCGTTCACACGACGGATTTGGCGGCGGCTGTCGCCGCGGTACCCACGGCCGATCCTCGTCCTGACCTTGCCACAAACCCACGTCTCCCGACGGGGGTTTGCAGTGCGGGCGCTGGACGTGATCGCGCCGCAAGTGAGGTGTGGTTTGGGGGACGGCTTGCGGCGAGGGTTTGCCCCCATGCAAATTAGTAGGCAGGGAGAAAATCGCGCCGCCAGCCGCGCACCAACCGCGGAGACGCCCACGGCTACATCTGCGGCAACACCGTGCGGCCGCCGCGCTGAGGACTCCCTGTCAAGAATTGACAGGAGAGTTCTCAAACACACGCGGCAAACCCGCGGTGTGTGAATATTGACGCGGTTTCCCATAGGAAAACATGTTAATAAACTGGGTGCGATTTGGACATGGTTTTGGCCGTTGAAACCGCGTCGGAACCCGCGGCCATAACCGCGTTCAAATCCGTCGTGTGAACATGCACATATACATACATATATACTATACACAAATCTATAAAAATATATACACACATATATCTATACACACACATATATCTATACACATATATATATATATATATATATATATATATATATATATATACACACACACACATATATCTATACACACACATATATATACACACAATACTGTAGAAATACACCTACAAACCAGATGTGATATCCATAAAGGACACACATGACTACACAGAGTTAACCTGCGCTCGGGCTGCTTGGCCGTGGCTCCCACTATTCATGGATCCTCCTGGAGGCTGTAATAACTTTATTACAGGCACCAGAGACTTCCCTGTCACATCAGAGCTGGAAGCTTCGCACAATGGGCTCTGCTCTGCGCCTTGTGGTTCTTGGGGCGCTCTTCGTGTGGCCCCTCATCAGCTGGACATCTGCCCGGCCCAGACCCCAGGCCCCGGACACTAAGGTACATGGTGAGGACCAGATGACTGCAAGGTATGGGCTCCTCTGGGAGACCCTGTGATGAGCTGGGGTCTGCAGGGTGTGGAGGGTGAGGGCTAGGAGGGGGCGATGACGATTATATCTGGAGAAACTGGAGTCCATAATAACTGCAGAGATAAAGCTGGAGAGAGATGTACTAAGAATCAGGCAACCATACGTAGTACCAGGCGATAGAATGAACAGTGTATGACAGTTATATGGGCGCTGTATGGGGTATAGCTCAGGCAGGTATCTGTATAGGACTATTAGATTGGACATTGTATGACCCTATTATATGGGCACTGTATGGGGTAGAGCTCAGGCCTGTATCTGTATAGGACTATTACATTGGTCATTGTATGACAGTTATATGAGCACTGTATGGGGTATAGCTCAGGCCTGTATATGTATAGGACTATTAGATTGGACAATGTATGACACTATTATATGGGCACTGTATGGGGTATAGCTCAGGCAGGTATCTGTATAGGACTATTAGATTGGACATTGTATAACAGTTATATGGACGCTGTATGGGGTATAGCTCAGGCCTGTTTCTGTATAGGACTATTAGATTGGACATTGTATGACACTATTATATGGGCACTGTATGGGGTATAGTTCAGGCAGGTATCTGTATAGGACTATTAGATTGGACAATGTATGACAGTTATATGGGCGCTGTATGGGGTATAGCTCAGGCAGGTATCTGTATAGGACTATTAGATTGGACAATGTAAAACATTTATATTGGAACAGTATAGTGTATAGCTCAGGCCTGTATCTGTATAGGACTATTAGATTGGACATTGTATGACAGTTATATGGGCGCTGTATGGGGTATAGCTCAGGCCTGTATCTGTATAGGACTATTAGATTGGACATTGTATGATAGTTATATGGGCGCTGTATGGGGTATAGCTCAGGCATGTATCTGTATAGGACTATTAGATTGGACATTGTATGAAAGTTATATGGGCACTGTATGGAGTATAGCTCAGGCCTGTATCTGTATAGGACTATTAGACATTGTATGACAGTTATATGGGCGCTGTATGGGGTATAGCTCAGGCAGATATCTGTATAGGACTATTAGATTAGACAATGTATGACACTATTATATGGGCACTGTATGGGGTATAGCTCAGGCAGGTATCTGTATAGGACTATTAGATTGGACATTGTATGACAGTTATATGGGCGCTGTATGGGGTATAGCTCAGGCCTGTATCTGTATAGGACTATTAGATTAGACATTGTATGACAGTTATATGGGCGCTGTATGGAGTATAGCTCAGGCAGGTATCTGTATAGGACTATTAGATTGGACATTGTATCATAGTTATATGGGCACTGTATGGGGTATAGCTCAGGCAGGTATCTGTATAGGACTATTAGATTAGACAATGTATGACACTATTATATGGACGCTGTACGGGGTATAGCTCAGGACTGTATCTGTATAGGACTATTAGATTGGACATTGTATGACAGTTATATGGGCACTGTATGGGGTATAGCTCAGGCAGGTATCTGTATAGGACTATTAGATTGGACATTGTATGACAGTTATATGGGCTCTGTATGGGGTATAGCTCAGGCAGGTATCTGTATAGGACTATTAGATTGGACATTGTATGACAGTTATATGGGCACTGTATGGGGTATAGCTCAGGCCTGTATCTGTATAGGACTATTAGATTGGACATTGTATGACAGTTATATGGGCACTGTATGGGGTATAGCTCAGGCAGGTATCTGTATAGGACTATTAGATTGGACATTGTATGACAGTTATATGGGCACTGTATGGGGTATAGCTCAGGCAGGTATCTGTATAGGACTATTAGATTGGACATTGTATGACACTATTATATGGGCACTGTATGGGGTATAGCTCAGGCCTGTATCTGTATAGGACTATTAGATTGGACATTATATGACACTATTATATGGACGCTGTAGGGGGTATAGCTCAGGACTGTCTCTGTATAGGACTATTAGATTGGACATTGTATGACACTATTATATGGGCACTGTATGGGGTATAGCTCAGGCCTGTATCTGTATAGGACTATTAGATTGGACATTGTATGATAGTTATATGGGCACTGTATGGGGTATAGCTCAGGCAGGTATCTGTATAGGACTATTAGATTGGACATTGTATGATAGTTATATGGGCACTGTATGGGGTATAGCTCAGGCCTGTATCTGTATAGGACTATTAGATTAGACATTGTATAACAGTTATATGGGCACTGTATGGGGTATAGCTCAGGCAGGTATCTGTATAGGACTATTATTTTGGACATTGTATGACAGTTATATGGGCACTGTATGGGGTATAGCTCAGGCAGGTATCTGTATAGGACTATTAGATTGGACATTATATGACAGTTATATGGGCACTGTATGGGGTATAGCTCAGGCAGGTATCTGTATAGGACTATTAGATTGGACATTGTATGACAGTTATATGGGCACTGTAGGGGTATAGCTCACACAGATATCTGTATAGGACTATTAGATTGGACATTTTATTATATGGGCACTGTATGGTGTACAGCGCAGGCCTGTATCTGTATAGGACTATTAGATTGGACAATGTATGACATTATTATATGGGCACTGTATGGGGTATAGCTCAGGCAGGTAACTGTATAGGACGATCAGATTGGACATTGTATGATAGATATATGGGCGCTGTATGGGGTATAGGTCAGGCAGGTATCTGTATAGGACTATTAGATTGGACATTGTATGACACTATTAAATGGGCACTGTATGGTGTATAGCTCAGCCCTGTATCTGTATAGGACTATTAGATTGGACATTGTATGACAGTTATATGGGCGCTGTATTGGGTATAGCTCTGGCAGGCATCTGTATAGGACTATTAGATTGGACATTGTATGACATTTATATGGGCACTGTATGGGGTATAGCTCAGGCCTGTATCTGTATAGGACTATTAGATTGGACATTGTATGACAGTTATATGGGCGCTGTATGGGGTATAGCTCAGGCATGTATCTGTATAGGACTATTAGATTGGACATTGTATGACACTATTATATGGGCACTGTATGGGGTATAGCTCAGGCCTGTATCTGTATAGGACTATTAGATTGGACATTGTATGACACTATTATATGGGCACTGTATGGGGTATAGCTCAGGCAGGTATCTGTATAGGACTATTAGATTGGACATTTTATGACAGTTATATGGACGCTGTATGGGGTATAGCTCAGGCCTGTATCTGTATAGGACTTTTAGATTGGACGTTATATGATAGTTATATGGGCACTGTATGGGGTATAGCTCAGGCAGCTATCTGTATAGGACTATTAGATTGGACATTTTATGACAGTTATATGGGCACTGTATGGGGTATAGCTCAGGCAGGTATCTGTATAGGACTATTAGATTGGACATTGTATCATAGTTATATGGGCGCTGTATGGGGTATAGCTCAGGCCTGTTTCTGTATAGGACTATTAGATTGGACATTGTATCATAGTTATATGGGCACTGTATGGGGTATAGCTCAGGCCTGTGTCTGTATAGGACTATTAGATTGGTCCCTCTTCCACATTGCTTTATATACCTTTTATGAGGATATGGGTTATACATACACAGTATAGCATCTATTTGTGATATAATTTAGGACATGACCCCTATATTATTATGTAGTTGTGTTATAAGACACCATAAGTTGGTATAAATCATCTACTATTTAGCCGCGCACTAGGTTATGGAACATAGCACTTTTTGAGAGGTGTATAGCAGTATTTTTTTGGCAGGAGCACTACATGACACTATTATATTTTCCTTTTCTCCCAGTTGATTGCTTTGCACACGTGAAGTTTAGTTATTTTCTATCTTGGCACCATATCTCCCACCTTTAATACCAGGGATATGTCGTCTCAATCTTCCATAGTCTTTGAGGGAAGGTAGAGGTTCTGTGACCTGATGAATTTTTAGGGGTCGCCCATCTTCTTACTTGGATCACAGAGGACGTTGTGCACTGAGGGCATTCACTCTTGGCAATAACTCGGGGCATTGTTTGTGGCTCAATGGAAAATGAAATTGTTCTTAATTGAGAGAAGAAATAAAGATGTGATTGTTTTCTGCCAGAGGCTCCAGGGCAGGACTGGAGGATGGGGGTTCTGATCCAGTGATTGTTTCCTACCAGAGGCTCCAGGGCAGGACCGGAGGATGGGGGTTCTGATCCAGTGATTGTTTCCTACCAGAGGCTCCAGGGCAGGACCTGAGGATGTTGGTTCTGATCCGGCTTCTTTTCTGCCAACAGGACCTGACAACAATTGTGGATCCAAGAGCAGAAGAACCGTCAACTGGTGGAGAAGATCTGAAACCCAAGGACGAAATAGAGGAAAATCAAGGCGGCCACACAAGCATCATAATCATAGATTGCAGGCTCCCATCAATATCGAATGCTCCTAGGAAGGAGTGTGTGAAAAACCCAAAATGAGGCCCCCAAACAAGCAACGACCCCAGCCTGAGCCCCCGTGGGAGCAGACTGCCCCCTGAAGAAGAGACCTCCGCCTGAGCCCCCGTGGGAGCAGACTGCCCCCTGAAGCAGAGACCACAGCCTGAGCCCACGTGGGAGCAGACTGTCCCCTGAAGAAGAGACCTCAGCCTGAGCCCCCGTGGGAGCAGACTGCCCCCTGAAGAAGAGACCTCCGCCTGAGCCCCCGTGGGAGCAGACTGCCCCCCTACAGTCCTGAAGCAGAGACCACAGCCTGAGCCCCCGTAGGAGCAGACTGCCCCCCTACATTCCTGAAGCAGAGACCTCAGCCTGAGCCCCCATGGGAGCAGACTGCCCCCTACAGTCCTGAAGCAGAGACCTCCGCCTGAGTCCCCCTGGGAGCAGACTGCCCCCCCAACAGTCCTGAAGCAGAGACCTCCGCCTGAGCCCCCGTAGGAGCAGACTGCCCCCCTACAGTCCTGAAGCAGAGACCTCAGCCTGAGCCCCCGTGGGAGCAGACTGCCCCCCCTACAGTCCTGAAGCAGAGACCTCAGCCTGAGCCCCCGTGGGAGCAGACTGCCCCCCTACATTCCTGAAGCAGAGACCTCAGCCTGAGCCCCCGTAGGAGCAGACTGCCCCCCTACAGTCCTGAAGCAGAGACCGCAGCCTGAGCACCCGAGGGAGCAGATGGCCCCCTACAGTCCTGAAGCAGAGACCTCAGCCTGAGCCCCCGTGGGAGAAGCCTGCCCCCCTACAGTCCTGAAGCAGAGACCTCCGCCTGAGCCCCCGTAGGAGCAGACTGCCCCCTACAGTCCTGAAGCAGAGACCTCAGCCTGAGCCCCCCTGGGAGCAGACTGCCCCCCTACAGTCCTGAAGCAGAGACCTCAGCCTGAGCCCACGTGGGAGCAGAGTGCCCCCCTACATTCCTGAAGCAGAGACCTGAGATTGAGCCCCCGTAAGAGCAGACTGCCCCCTACAGTCCTGAAGCAGAAACCTCAGCCTGAGCCCCCGTAGGAGCAGACTGCCCCCCTACAGTCCTGAAGCAGAGACAGCCTGAGCCCCCGGGGAGCAGACTGCCTCCCTACAGTCCTGAAGCAGAGACCTCAGCCTGAGCCCCCCGGGGAGCACACTGCCCCCCTACAGTCCTGAAGCAGAGACCTCAGCCTGAGCCCCCTTGGGAGCAGACTGCCCCCTACAGTCCTGAAGCAGAGACAGCCTGAGCCCCCGTGGAAGCAGACTGCCCCCCTACAGTCCTGAAGCAGAGACCTCAGCCTGAGCCCCCGTGGGAGCAGACTGCCCCCCTACAGTCCTGAAGCAGAGACCTGAGATCAGATGCAACATTGTATTTCTTCTGAATCTCTTCATTGGTTTTGCTATAAATGAATACAAGTAATGAAGACTCCCAGCATCACCTTCCCCTCTGCTTTACACTGAAGCTCCGCTCCATTGAGGATCATCACTGACTTTCGCTTATCTGCATTTTCTGTTGACTCTGAGACCCAATTAATGTCCCGTCAGAGGCTCATCCAGGAGATGGTTCACAATGCTTTACACTGCAGCACTGCTTCTGAATGCTAAGAAATTTCAAAATCAAGACTACATCTGATCTGTCACAATTTCAATAAAATTACTCAACAAATAGCGCTGTGATGTGTACTTAAATCCCAAACACAGGGCTGAAACCAACCATACACTGCTCACTTAATACTGCCATATAGTGTTCAATCACTGACTTCTTACACTGCTCACTTAATACCGCCATATAGTGTTCAATCACTGACTTCTTACACTGCTCACTTAATACTGCCATACAGTGTTCAATCAATGACCCCATACACTGCTTATTTAATACCGCCATACAGTGTTCAATCAATGACCCCATACACTGCTTATTTAATACTGCCATATAGTGTTCAATCACTGACTTCTTACACTGCTCATTTAATACCGCCATATAGTGTTCAATCACTGACTTCTTACACTGCTCACTTAATACCGCCATACAGTGTTCAATCACTGACTTCTTACACTGCTCATTTAATACCGCCATACAGTGTTCAATCAATGACCGCATACACTGCTTATTTAATACCGCCATACAGTGTTCAATCAATGACCCCATACACTGCTTATTTAATACCGCCATACAGTGTTCAATCAATGACCCCATACACTGCTTATTTAATACCGCCATACAGTGTTCAATCAATGACCCCATACACTGCTTATTTAATACCGCCATACAGTGTTCAAACAATGACCCCATACATTGCTCAATCAACACCGCCATAGAGTGTTCAATCACTGACTCAATGTAATGCTCATTTAACACCGCAATATAGCGTTTAATCATTGACTTACTACACTGCTAAATACTGCCATACAGTGTTTAATCAATGACTTCCTACTGGTCTTTGGTTTCAAACCCCAAAATGTCCCCAACATAATGGAAAATGGAGATTACAGAAAACTACACAGATCACAATCCAGACAGAGCGCGTCCTTCCACATGACATCAGGAGGCGTTGCCGGATGCTCGACATCACTTTCTATGATGAGGACAGGAGTTGCCAGGGTCATGGAATTTATACACAATGGACCAGAAAATGGGGCCCTCAGCTGGTGCCCAAAGAAGCCGCTCATCCTGGCACATGTAAGAGCAGTACAGGACAAGTAGTCCCGCACTGTACTGGGGGAGGTGTTATAGAACACCAAACACTGCATGCACCTCACTAATAAATGTAAGAGCAGTACAGGACATGTAGTACAGCACTGTACTGTAGAGAGGCGTTTTGGACCACCAATCACTGCATGCACCTCACTAATACATGTAAGACCAGTACAGGACATGTAGTACCGCACTGTACTCTAGAGAGGCGCTTTGGACCACCAATCACTGCATGCACCTCACTAATACATGTAAGAGCAGTACAGGACATGTAGTACCGCACCGTGCTGTAAAGAGGCGCTATAGACCGGCAATCACTGCATGCACCTCACTAATACATGTAAGAGCAGTACAGGACATGTAGTACCCCACTGTACTCTAGAGAGGTGCTATAGACCGGCAATCACTGCATGCACCTCACTAATACATGTAAGAGCAGTACAGGACATGTAGTACCACACTGTACTGTAGATAGGTGCTATACAACCGCCAATCACTGCATGCACCTCACTAGTACATGTAAGAGCAGTACAGGAAACGTAGTACCGCACTGTACTGTAGGGAGGTGTTATAGAACACCAATCACTGCATGCACTTCACTAATACATGTAAGAGCAGTACAGGATGTGTAGTACCGCACTGTACTGTAGAGAGGCACTATAGACCAACAATCACCGCATGCACCTCATGGTTGTGGGCCAATGAGCTCTGGAAATGGGTCAACAATACCCTCCCATCCAGGAGTTTCCTGGCGAGAGTTCTTATCTCTACCATCTCCAGACCCCATCGTCAGATGATCTTCAGAGTCAGGGCATCATAAGCCGGGAAATTCTCGCATGACCTGCGGAGGACCTTCACTGGACCTCCTGACTCCCATTCCTGGAAGTAGGGCTGAAACCATTCCTGGCAGGAGACCACCCACATGATACATTGATCTTACTAAAGGTATTGGATAAAAATACCATAGGGTTAACCATACCTAATCCCCCTAGTATCCTCGTGTGGTATTTCACCTCTCTCTTGATAAGGTTCAGACTGTTCCCCCATAACATCTGGAAAAACAGGCTGTAGATCTGCAGCCAGAGAAACTCCGGCAAAAGGCACACACTGCCAAGATAGATGAACAACGGGTTCAGGAAGGTTTTGATCAAGTCAATAGCAAATATAGAAGTATTAGGCTTTGGCTCACCTTCCTTCTTTCATTAGAAGCATCTATTCCACCTGTTTCAAGCGCTGCTGCATCCTTCCTTGCTTGGATTGAATGGCCCACAACCAAACGGACCTCACATAAGAAAAAACAAAAACAAAAAGGAACCGAAAGCTGGATTGGAGGAACTCTTCGGTTCCTTTTTGTTTTTGTTTTTTCTTTGATCAAGTCAACCCTCTCTCTCAGGTGTAACGACTAACCCTTCCAGCGGTTCAATTTCTGAGCGTCATTATTCAGCCTGTCTTCACAATTTTTCTTGGTATAATCAACCTGGTCAAATTCAATGCCTAAGATCTTTGTTGTCATCTGGGGGGCAGGGAAGGTGTCTTCAAGATCAAAAGTTGGTTCTCCTTCTCACAACCAAAGACTTTCGCACTTATCCCAGTTGATCTTAGATCCAGATGCCTTAAGGAGGGCGCCGATGCCCGAAGACCCACCCTCACCTCCAGCAACGGTCCACGATCTAGCCTTCGTAAGAAGGGTTCAATCGCAAACACATATAACAGGGGGTTCAAAGGACCGTCCTGATGCATAGTGGACCCAACATCAAAAAGCCGACCAATCCACCCATTCACAAGCGGAAAGCTCTCAGCCTCCCTGTACAATGTCTTTAACCAATTTACAAACCATCCCCAGCAGGCTGTATCTCAGAAGAGTGGACCAAAGGTACTCATGACTGACTCAATCAAAACTTTTCGCCTGATCCAAGGACAGCATGAACCCCTTCCAATGACCCGCCCTGCCCCTCTCCACAGCCTCCCTGACACCAAGGGCTCCACTAACTGTGCTATGACCATGAATGGAGCAGTGCTGAGCCGATGAAAGGAGCTGTGAGGCAGATTTTATCAGCCTATTAAACAGCACCTTCACCAGAATCTTCCTGTCCACATTGAGCAGCGCTATGGGACAGCAATTCTCAATGTGGGACAGATCTTCTCCCTTTGAGAGGATGATCAGAGCCGACCTCCTCATTGACTTTGGCAGAGTGCCCGTGGAAAAAAAAAACATGAATTAGCAACTGCTGCGCAGGTTTTCCCTAGAGGCCTGTGTTAAAGTTTGTCAGCTGGTTTGCAGATGGTTTTCAAAACCAAACACCATCTGAAAACCGGCTGCAAACCCGTGCCATGGGGACAAGGCCTAAAGGTCTTATAAAACTCCGACATTAAGCCATCGGGTTCTGGGGTCTTCTTGACGGCTAAGCTCTCAATTGGCCCCTTCACTTCCTCTTCTCTTCTCCTCTTCTCTGACTTCTCCTGTCAAATCATCAAAAGATAGGTTTACTCTCGACACAGGAATGCTTTCAGCCAAGATCCAGTTCTCTATTACACAAAAGATAAGAGTGAAAAGAACTAACGATCTCCAGGATCTCTGATCTGGACCATTTCAGAGATCCCGTACTGTTCCTTAGGCCCTTCACCATTTCACAACTCACTGACATCCTACAGTTTCTGTAAGGGTCGGGTGAATGGTACTTCCCAAAATTCCTCTCAAAAACCAAGGATGCGTATCTATCATATTGACATCCCTTGAGTAAGGTTTTTACTCTGGAGATCTCCTCATGGCTACTTCCAGTGAGACCAGATGTTCTTAGACTGATACAAGCGGTGCCTGCTCAGACTCCTAAGGCTCGAGGTCTGGCAGAAGAACCTTGTTGCCCTCTTCTTAAATATTTCCCACCACTCTGACTTACTGCTGCATTGACCTAGAAAATGTATCTGACTCAAAGGATTGTCTGATCTCTGTCTCTTCTAGGAGTGACAAATTTAGTTTCCAAAAACCTCTTCCCATGCGAGGGGTCTCTAATATATTCAAAGAAAATAATATCAAACAGTGATCAGAGAAAACTACCTCTACTGATAATGGCGTCGAGACAGAGTCCTCCTATCCCTTATCAACATATGACATATGGGTACGTCCTGATGCCAGTAAGGAGCTTTGTAGCGGGATCGCTAATTGCAGCTAACACTCAACGGTTACAGCGTGAGAGGGGGCCGGTGCCATGCCACGCTGTTTAACCACTTATAAATCAATGAGAAACAGTGCTGTGCACCATTCCTCACTGCATTCGGTGCGCCCGCGGCGACATCGCAGTGCCCGGATCACTTAACATGGCAGCTGGAAGCGGCACAAATTTCAAAAATAGACAATATTTGGAATTTTTTTACGGTACCAAACATAACAAAAACTGTACATGTTTGGTATTGCTGGATTTGTTTCAACCTGAAAAATACAGATAACACATCACTCATACTGAAAATTCAACATCATAAAAGCAAAACACCGGCAAACATGGAGCAAGTACTGTTTTTTTTTCTCCACATTTTCCACTTAGAATTTTTTGTGGTTTCCCAGTATATTCTGTGGTAATATGAATAACATCATTAGTAGGAACATCTTGTCACGCAAAATAAAAGCCCTCACACGTCTATGTGGATGAAAAAAATTAAACAGTTATGGCTTTGGGAAGGCAAGGAGGGAAAAACGAATGTGAAAAAATAATAGGCCTCACAGTTAAGGGGTTAAATAAAACCTGTCTATCCTGGACCTGCACTGACTACCTCTGTAAAAAGGACCGGCACCCCAGTACATGGCTCGGCCGCAAGAGACCAATTCAAGGGACCGGCCCTACAGTCTCCTCTAGCTTTCCTTATGGCTGATAAGTCAACCTGGTCTCTTACAAAAACAAAATGTCAGCTTCAACGCGGCTGAGAAAATCTAGCCGTATCTGATTTTACACTGGCAACATTAATGCTTGCCAGCGTCAGCCGGGTTGGTTGCACCATCATTGGCGATCAAGCTCAATAGCCTTCTTTTTACCTATGCCTCCGTCTACCTCTTCATCAGAGGCAGCTGGTTTTAGTCTTTTTAAGACGGAGACATCTATATTTGCAACACCCTTCCCCTACCACACCACCACCTTGTTTCTCCTGTGTCCCCGGGATATTTTCCGCCCCTCCAGTTTCCCTTTGGGACTTCCTGGAGCTCCTAGTGCCATTCCCTGGAGGCTCCTCTGCCCTTTTTGGTACTTCGTCCTCATTCTCTTCCCCTGACGAAAGGTAGAGGTCTCTGAGGACTCCATACCTATTCGAGGTCTTAGAGGGTGGATTTCATCCTACCTTCCTTTACATGGTACCTATCCTAGGGTTAAGGAGATAGAGTGATCCCACTGCAAAGAGGTAGAGGCACCTGCCCTCTCCCCCTTTTTCCCTATGTAACCATTGTGGACTATTCTGTGTATACATTGTATAGAGGTAAAGATGTGTATGTGTCTCCACTGCAACCTGATTTATGGTTTCATTATTCAGCAGGTAAACTGGAGTCTGAACCTAAGCAGGGTCACTCTCCAGTCATCCAGCAAGTCCCTCCATTCTTCAGGATTCAGAGGTCACCCCTTGTCTACTACATTCCAGGCTTGCTGAGTCTTCTTCCAGTCATCCTTCCTTTATATTTCATGGTTGACATTCTTGGTTTCTCAACAGAATCTTAAAGTGGTTTTCTCACTAAACTGTTTCACTGAGTCACAAGCGGTTTACACTCACTCTTTCTCCTCTGGCTGTGGGTGGTTCTATAACAGTGATCAGCATATTCAGCTTCTAGCTGAGAGGTTATGCTGACAAGAACAGGAGATGTTTATCTTCAGTAAAGACAAGTAGACACATGGTCCTTGTGCTGTGAGGACTGAGTACAATAGCTTTATCTGTACACAGAAGCTAATCTTGTTAGAGATAATTAGTTTTTCTCCAGAGTTTAGTCAGTCTGTGCATCCTGTTCAGACTGTAGGCGGTTTTACAGCTTCAGGCTCCTACTTCCTATCAGAATATGGGCAGTTCTACAGCTTTCAGCTCCCACAATCTATTCAATCTGTGTGTGGATCTAAAGCTTCAGGCTTCCACTTCCTTTTCAGGCTGTGGGTGGTTCTACAGCTTCAGGCTCCCACTTCCTGTTCACGCTTTGGGTGGTCCTACAGCTTCAGGCTCCCACTTCCTTTTCAGGCTGTGGGTGGTTAACCCTTCAGGCTCCCCCCTTTTTCCCGTTTTAGGTTTTTGGAAACCGGTTTTCCTTTTAAGGCATTTTAAAACTTCCCCCTTTCCTGTTCAAGGGGCCTTGTGGTGTTCCCACAATTCAGGCTCATCTTTCCTGTTCAAAAGGGTGTGGGGGGTTCACAAACTTTAAAACCCCATTTCCTTTCTTATGGTGCATGTCTTTTGCCACTTTTTATACATCTTTAGAAACCTCCTGTCTCTTGCTTGAAGAGGTTGCATGACTTAATGGAAGGGGGATGTCCCTTTTTGGGAAAGGAAAAAAACCAATTTCAATAAGCCTTTAACAAAAAAGGGCCCGCCTGGGTTTGACAAAAGTGCGTTTGGGGTTTGAAAAGTTGGGGAAGATATGTTGTTGTTTTCCCTTTTCTACCCCTTTTTATAAAATTTGTTGGGGCCCTTTTTTAAAAAGCCCCAATTTTGGACATGTGATAGGTTTTTTTCTGTTTACAGGTAAGACAATAATAAACCTAAATATATTCAAAATTATACATTATTGAATTTAAATAAATATATATGTAAATTAAGCTGAGACCCCCCCCCCCCCTCCCAATGTGTCTCAGCTCAATGGGGGGTCTCAGCTTAATAGTAGCACAAAAAAAACCTTTCCCTCTTTTAAAAGGGGAACACAGTCCCCCGGAATTTAACTTAAAAGGGTCTTTTTGCAGGGATTTTGGGTTCTTTTTTCCCCAAAAACACAGTGGAATGTGGGAAAAAAAGGTGGGGAGGCTTTAAAGATATTTTCCCCCCAAAAGGGGGCACCCCTCAAATTTTTATTTTAGCAACTCACAAAAGTCAGGGCACCCCCCACAATTTTTTTCACACTCACAAAATTTAGGGGCACCCCCCACATTATAAACCCCGCATCTCACCCAAAATCAGGCACCCCTTACATTATAAAACATTCACCCAAAAATCAGGAAACCCCCTCACAATTTTTTTTACAGCATTCTAAAAAAAGTTTTTGACAAACCCTCCATTATATACACATCTCCCAAAAGTCAAGGGCACCCCTCACAAATTTTTATACAATCTCCCAAAAAGTCAGGGGGCCCCCCCCCCCATTAAAATTTTCAGATTTTCCCAAAGTCAGGAAACCCCTCACTTTTTATACAGCATTCCCAGAAGTCAGGGCAACCCCCTTTCCATTATATACAGCATCTCCCCCGAAGTCAGGACTCCCTCCCCATTTTTAAAAAAAAGCATCTCCCAGGGAAATCCGGACACCCCCATTAAATACCCATCTCACAAAAGTCAGGACACCCCTCACAATTTAATTACAAAAAACCCCAATCTTTAAAAAGTTTCCAAAAAGTCCCCCCCCATTTTAAATTAAACAGCACCCCCACCAAATAAGTTCCAAAAACAGGGAAAACCCCCATTATATAAAAAAAGAAACCTTTTCCCCCCCAGGGTCGGAAAAATCCCTTATATTCAGGGATCTCACAAAAGTCCCAAAACCCCTCACATTTATTCAGATCTCCAAAGGGCAGGGGGGGAACCCCCACACTTAATACGATTCCCAAAAATCAGGAAACCCTCACATTAATAATTCCCCCAAAACAAAAAATTCACATTTTAAAAAGTTTCAAAAAGGGACCCCTAAAATTATATAACAAGCATCTCACAAAAGTCAAAAAACACCCCCTCACATTATTTTACGCAATCTCACAAAGTCGGAAAACCCCTCAAAATTATATACAAACAACCCCAGGGAAATCAAGGGAAAAACCCCTAAATATATACAGATTCCAAATAGGAAAAACCCCTTTAAATTATATACAGCATCTCCCAGAGTCAGGACACCCCCACATTATATACCCGCATTTCAAAAAAAAGCCCCCCACAAAAACCCTCTCACAAAAAAACCCCTTAATTTAACAGCATCTCCCAGAATTTAGGAACCCTCACATTTTAAAAGAAACTCCCAAAAATCAACACCCCCCAAAATTTAAATAAAGCATCTCCCCAAAGTCAGACCCTCTCACAAAATAACAGCATTACCCAGAAAGGACCAAAACCCCAAAAATTATATACAGCAAATCCCAAATCGTACAAACCCCTCACATTTTTAAAACAGGGAATCCCTAAAGTCCGGGCAAACCCCCCTTTTTTTAAAACACTCCCCAAATCGGGACACCCCTCAATTATATCCAGCCCCTCTCCTAGAAGTCCCCGGAACCCCCTCACCCTTTTTTATACTGTATCCCCCCAAAAAGTCAGGACCCCCTCACTTTAAATACAGCATCCCCAGAAGTCAAGGGCCCCCCCCCAAAAAAACATTAAATTTAGCAATAATTTTACAAAGGGTAAAAGGACCCCTCACAATTTATTAAACGCAAACTCCCAGAAGTCAGGGAAACCCCCCACATTATATACAGATTTCTCCCAAAGTCAGGGACCCCCCCTTACAATATTCAACCCTCCCAAAAATCAGGACCCCCCCTCACTTTTTTATACAGCATCTTCAAAAAGTTCCCGGACACCCCTCAAATTTTTTAAAGCTTTTTCCCCAAAAATCCCGGAACCCCTCACCTTTTTCCGTTACCCCGAATTGGGTTTTAACCCCCCAAAATAAACCCAACCCAAAGGTTTTGGGCACCCCCCTTTATACACAATTAAAAAGTCTGCACCCCCATTTAATCACAACCCCAAATAAATTTTTTACATAAATTTTTCCCCCAAAACATAATTTTTAAAATTTAAAAACCCTTCCCCAAAAAAGTAGGGAAAACCCCTAAATTTTTCACAACAAAAGTAGGAAAAACCCCTTTAAAACAATTAGGAAAAAAGGGCACCCCTAAAATGGAAAAATGGAACCCCCCAAATTGTTCCCCCAAAATGGTCATAAATTTTTTTTGTTTCCCAAATTTTTAAACCCCCCCCTTAATGGTTTTTGGTTTTGGGCACCCCCCAAATTTTTTAATTTAAAAATCTTAAAAAACAACACCCTTTTAATTTTAAAGCAACAAAATTGCCCCCCCAATTTTCTTTGAGGTAGAACCCCCCCTTTTAAAAAGGAAATGCACCCCCACTTCTCAACTCTTAAAAGCAGCGGGCATTTTTCCTTATTTACGGGTTCCCCGGGCGGAACCCCTCACCTTTAAGACAGGGCGGAGAAGAGGAAACCCCCCACAAATTTTTCGACTAGGGGAAGGGAAAGGGGGAAATCATGGGGGCCAGGGGGCTCCGTCCGGCCCTCCAAAATTTTAAACCCCGGTGGCCCCTTCCCCCTTTATCCAAATCCCCGATTAAAACCCCCAATTTATAAAAACAATAAAAAGTGGGCACAACCTTTTTACTTTAAACCTTTTCCAAAAAAATGTAACCCCTTTTAAATTATATACAGATCTGGGGAAACATTTAAAAGCGTTCTTGTCAGGGGCAACCCCCCCCTTATAACATTTCCCCGTTTACAGCCCCCCCTGTTCTGAAAGGGTTTGGGAAACCCTTTTTTTTTTTCAGGGGAAGTGGAATTTACTTTTAAACAGATTAAAAAGGGAACAATATTAACAATTCCCAAAAAGAAAACCCCCTAAACAGGGAACCACGGGGAACTCCCCTCAATTTTTCCCCGCCCCCCCAAACCCCCACCCCCCCCTTATAAAAAAGTTTCCTGAAACCCCTTTCCTTAAAAAGGGGAATTAAACCCAAAAAGCAGGGCACCCCTCCCAAAATTCAAACTCCCAAAAAAACACCCACAATTTTATAAAATTAAAAAGGGCAAACCCCCCTTTTAACTCCCCTTCCTGGAAAGGACACATTATTCCAGGTCTCCAAAACCCGGGAATCCTTTCCCTTCCCCCCAGGCAGGGCCCCCACCTTTTAAAAATTTAGAAAACCGGCACCCCCCCAATTTTTAAAATCCCCAGAAAAGGCCCCCTAAATTTAATCAACCCTTGGCCCGCCCCCCTCCTTTACCCCGTCTCCCAAATTTTAGGACAATACTTTTTTTGGGTCTTAGGGTCGGGCCCCCCAAAGAAAGGGGATTCCCGGTTTAAAGGGAAAAACTCCAACATTTATTCAGGGTTCCTTAACTGGGGGGGGATACATCACCCCCCCTTCACTGTTCTGCTCGCTCCTAGTCAGTGGCTTTTCCCCCCCTTTTTTGAGTCCACATGCACTGGTCGTCCTCTCCTTTTGCAATTTTATTTTGTAAGAGTTTTGTTTACTCACACCCTGCATTCAGTCTAACACCTTCATGAATCAGAGCATGTCTTTTCCCCTCTACAGCGGGGGTTGTTAAATTGATCCAGTCATCTATGAGCTACCCCAGATAGCACAGTTTGCCCCCTCGATGTAACCGCCAGCATTGGGCACCGGGCACAATTAGCTGTTTTTGATTGTAGGGCGCGTCAGTGTCAATGAGGAGTGGGGCTGTTAGAGTTAAATTTTTGCCCCCCTTATTCTGAGTGAGAGAGGAGGAATGGCGTCCGTGAATACGAGGGGGGGGACGAATTTTAAAATTATAGAGCGCACCCAAATAAAATTTAAAAGGATTGGAATCCGACCGCACTGGGGCGTGTTTACAAAAAAGAGAAAGGGAGTTGTAAAATTTTAAAAACAGCTCTGCAAATGCACCCAATTGCAAGTTGCTTGTTTTGCTGTCCCCTTATCCTGAAGACCATTAATGTAATATACAACCCCTTTAACTCTTTTGGGGCCTGGAGGTCATAGACTTCACGGTTGCCCCTGGAACCCTCTTCCCTCCTCCATGAGGAATCAGGGAGTGGGGGGATGGGGGAGCCTTGCGCCCCTCCACCTTCCTTTGAGGAGGCCCCACAATGCCCCAAGGGTTTGGTCTGGAGACCCGGCCAGCCAGCCCCTTCCCTCTCTTTAGCAAGGCAGGGGGGGCCCGGGAGGTGTTGGGGCCCTTTATGTTGGATACTGCCCTGGGGCCAAAAGGGAGGAGATCAGTTTTTCTGCCCTCGGGATTCACCCCAAAAAACAGTGGGGTTGTTTCCCCCCCATTAAAAAAAATTTTTTTTCCCCTCCCTGGGGAACCCCTGATTTTCCCAAAAAAGTTTCGGCTCATGGCAGCCCCAAATTTTTTTAATTTTCCCACCACCATGCGACTGTAACAGTTCCTTTTGGGTTACATTTTTGGGCTGCCCCCAAACCCCCTTAATCTCACAATGCTGGCCAGAAACTCCTCTGGAAAATTTTCTTTTAAGGCTTCCCAACGGGGCAGCGCTTTTTTCCCCATTTTTTCTTGAGAGTTCCTAGTACAGGGGAGCCTTTTTAATTTTTCTATGGGATTCCCCGTACAGGGGGGCGCTGTGTTCTCCATTTGTTCTATGGATTTTCCAGTGGGGGGACGTTGGTTCTCCTTTTCGTTTAGGGGATTTCCCATAAGGGGAGCGCTGTTTTCTCCATTCCTCTATGAATTTCCCCGTACAGGGAGCCTGTTTCTCCATTCTTTCTAGGGGTTTTTCCCATACAGGGGAGCGTGTGTTCCCTTTTCTTTTTGGGGGTTTCCCCTAAGGGGACCCTTGTTTCCCCCTTCTGGTAAAAGGGGCGTGTTTACCTTCTTTTAGGGGGTTTCCATCAGGGGAGCGCTGGTTTCCATCCTGTTTAGGAATTTTTTCCAATACAGGGGAGCGTTTTGTCTCCATTCTTTTTCATAATTCAGTGGGGGGGAGCGGTTTCTCCTTTTTTATGGGGTTTATTCGGGCACCTCAGGAGGTGGAAGAGGGGGAACAAGAGGAGGATCTGGTGGAGGGGTCACTGGGGTCATGGTCCAGCAACCTGACCAGGGGGAAAAAGCGACTGCCCCACAGGGGGACCATAGAGCCCAAAACCCCATCCCGGGCCCCACATGCTGACTCACCACAAGGGGGGGCCATGAGCCAACACCACCACCAGGGGGGCCCCCCTGCGCTGCACCCACGCTGTGGAGGGTCCATAGAGCCAAACACCACCATCCAGGGGCCCCACATCTGACTGACCCAAGCTGCGGAGGGCCCTAGAGCCAAAACCCCCATCCCGGGGCCCCACATGCTGACTGACCCCACAGCTGCTGGAGGGGGCCCTAGGCCCAACACCCCATCCGGGGCCCCAATGCTGACTGCACCCACAGCTGCTGGGGGCATAGAGCCAAACCACCCTCCAGGGGCCCCCCTGCTGATGCCCCACAGCTGCTGGGGGGCCCAAAAGCCAAACCACCATCCAGGGGCCCCCCCATGTGACTGCACCAACTGCGGGGGGGGCCATAGAAAAACACCAATCCAGGGGGCCCCCCCCGCTGATCCCCACATGCTGGAGGGCCATAGAGCCAAACCCCCATCCAGGGGCCCACTGTGACTGCACCACAGCGTGGAGGGGGCCATAGAGCCAACACCCCATCCAGGGGGCCCCACTCTGACTGCAACCACAGCTCTGAGGGCCATAGAGCCCCACCCCCACCGGGGCCCCACATTTGGCTGCACCCCCGCTGTGGGGGGCCAAGACCCAACACCCCATCCAGGGCCCACAGCTGGCACCCACGGGAGGGGCCATAGACCAACACCCCCCCAGGGGGGCCCCATGTTTTGCACCCACAGCTCTGGAGGAGCCCTAGAGCCCAAAACCACCTCCCGGGGCCCCCATGCGATGCACCCAACCTGGGAGGGGCCATAGACCCAAAACCACCATTCCACG